>PVJN01026327.1:0-29139 GCA_004026805.1 Lasiurus borealis | reverse complement strand
CTGTAATCCCACTCTTAGGAATTTATCCTAAGAAATCACAAACACCAATCAAAAAGGATTTATGCACCCCTATGTTCATAGCAGCACAATTTACAATAGCTACAATTTGGAAACAGCCTAGGTGCCCGTCAGCAGATGAGTGGATCAGAAAACTGTGGTACATCTACACAATGGAATTCTATGCTGCCATTAAAAAGAGAGAATTCTCACCATTTGCAGCAACCTGGATGGAACTGGAGAGCCTTATGCTTAGTGAAATAAGCCAGTCAATGAGGGAGAAACATCACATGATCTCACTCATTGGTGGACAACAAAGAACATTATAAACTGATGTACAAAAGGATAGTTACAGAGGCAGTAAAGCCTCAAACAGACTGAAATTATAGCAGGAAGATTAAAATTAGATGGGGTAGATAGGAGATCAATCAAGGGACTTGTATGCATGCATATAAGCATAACCAATGAACACAGACACTGGGGGGGTTGGGGTATGCCTGGGAGGGAGGGTGGCATGGGGAGACATGTATAAAAAATTAATAAAAAAATAAAAAAATAAAAAAAATAAAATGTAAAAGTAAATAAATAAATAAAAACTCACCAGATTACAAAAACTAAAACCATTTTACCTAAGAACAGGAACAAGACAGGGTTGCCCACTCTCACTACTCCTGTTTGACATAGTACTGAAAGTATTAGCCATTGCAAGTAGACAAGAAGAAGAAATAAAAGGTATCTAAATTGGAAACGAAGAAGTAAAGTTGTCCTTATTTGCAGATAACATGATACTATACATAAAAAAACAAAGGACTCCTTCCAAAAACTAATAGAATTAATAAATGAATTTGACAATGTAACAGGATATAAAATTAATGCCAAGAAATCAATGGAATTTCTATACACTAATAGTTAAATTACAGAAAGAGAAACTAAAGAAGCAATCCCATTTACCATCACACCAAAAAAATTAAGATACCTAGGAATAAACCTAACTAAAGAGGTAAAAGATCTATACGCAGAAAACTATAGGACACTGAAAAAAGAGATAGATGGAAGAGCATAACATGCTTATGGATTGAAAAAGATTAACATCATTAAAATGTCCATACTACCCAAAGTGATATATAGACTCAATGCACTATCCATTAAAATACCAACAACATATTTCACAGACCTAGAAAGAACTCTCCAAAGATTCATCTGGAAAAACAAAATATCCTGAATAGCCACAGCAATCCTGAGAAAGAAGAATAAAGTAGGTGGGATCTCAATACCAGATTTCAAGCTATATTACAAAGCAACTGTTCTCAAAACAGCCTGGTACTGGCACAAGAACAGACATATAGACCAATGGAATAGAACAGATAATCCAGATATCCACCCAAACCACTATGCTCAATTAATATTTGACAAAGGAGGCATGAACATACAATGGAGTCAAGACAGCCCCTTCAATAAATGGTGTTGAGAAAATTGGACAGATACATGCAAAAAATTGAAACTAGACAACCAACTTACTCTATACACAAAAATAAACTCCAAATGGATACAGGACTTACACATAAGATGGAAAACCATAAAAATACTAGAGGCATCCACAGGCAGCACAATCTCAGACATATGCTGAAAGAACTTCTTCACTGATACTGCTCCAAGGGCAATGGAAGCTAAAGAAAAAATAAATGGGACTATATAAAAATAAAAAGCTTTTTTACAGCAAAAGAAACCATCAACAAGACAACAAGAAAGAGCACTGTATGGGAGAACATATTTGCAAATGTTATCACTGATAAAGGTTTAATCTCCAACATCTACAGCCAACTTATACAACTTAATAAAAGGAAGATAAACGATCCAATAAAAAATGGGCTATGGACCTAAATAGAACCTTTTTGAAAGAAGACAGAAGGAAAGCCAAGAGACACATGAAACATGTTCAAAGTCACTAATTATCCGAGAGATGCAAATCAAAATGACAATGCAATACCATCTCACAGAATGACAATCATCAACAAATCAACAAACAAGTGTTGGTGAGGATGCGGAGAAAAAGGAACCCTTGTGCACTGCTCGTGGGAATGCAGACTGGTGCAGCCACTGTGGAGAACAGTATGGAGTTTCCTCAAAAAACGAAAAATGGATCTCCCATTGGACCCAGCACTCCCACTCTTAGGAATTTATCCCAAGAAACTAGAAACACCAGTCAGAAAGGATTTATGCACCTCTATGTTCATAGCAGCACAATTTACAATAGCTACAATTTGGAAACAGCCTAGGTGCCCGTCAGCAAATGAGTGGATCAGAAAACTGTGGTACATCTACACAACGGAATTCTATGCTGCCATAAAAAGGAAGGAATTCTCACCATTTGCAGCAACCTGGATGGAACTGGAGAACCTTATGCTAAGTGAAATAAGCCAGTCAATGGAGAAACACCACATGATCTCACTCATTTGTGGATAATAAAGAACATTATAAACTGATGAACAAAAGGATAGACACAGAAGCAGTAAAGCATCAAACAGACTGTCAAATTACAGCAGGAAGTTTAAGGAGAGGTGGGGTAGATAAGAGATCAACCAAAGGACTTGTATGCATGCATATAAGCATAACCAATGAACAGAAGACACTGCGGGGTTAGAGTCTGCCTGGGGGGGACAATTGGAAGATATGTATACACGTAACACAAACAGACTGTCAAATTACAGCAGGGAGATGAAGGAAAGGTGGGGTAGGTAAGAGATCAACCAAAGGACTTGTATGCATGCGTATAAGCATAACCAATGAACAGAAGATACTGGGGAGTTGGGTTATGTTTGGGAGGGCGGGCAATGGAAATATATGTATATATGTAACAGAATATAAATAAATAAATAAATAAATAAATAAATAAATAAATAAATAAATAAATAAAACAACTCGCCGGGCAATGGAAATATATGTATATATGTAACAGAATATAAATAAATAAATAAATAAACAAACAAACAAACAAACAAACAAACAACTCGCCAGATTAGTATGACTCGAGTGTCGTCCTGTGCACTGTAAGGTTTCCATTTCGAGCCTTGGTCAGGGGGAGTACAAAGGCAACCATATCTCTCTCTTATACTGTATAAATGTTTCTTTCCCTCCTTCCCTCCCTCCCTATCTTTAAGCATATCCTCAGGTGAGCACATAAAATAAATAAATAAAGATTATAATGTTCATCCTAATTTGAGAGTTTACTGCTCCAGCTGTAACAAAGACACTTTGATCTGGGCTCCCATGATATCCACCCATTGCTTGTCCTGGGCCTTGTGTCTTGCTTGGTCCCTTGACCTGAGATGGACTTTGGTTTGGGAGGGGAGCAGGTTGAACCAGGTCCTGGGGAGCTCTCTTTCAGCCCACTGAGTGACCACAAAGCATAAGAATATGATTTTCCCAATAGTGGTGTGAAGAGGGTACAGTTGGTGAGGTGTGGCTTCCCAAAGCTTAGTTGCCCACTGCTTTTGCTTTTCCTCCTAGCTTTCTCTCTCACTTCTTTACAACTAAGGACACAATCAGAATGGAGCCTTTAAGACCATGTGAATACAAAGTTCAATTAGCTCTAACAAAAGAAGCCCTTTCTAATGATAGTTTTCGTAAAGATTCAAAACCATATAGAACCTGACCACATCCAGACTAACCAGGAAGATAGGCAGGAAAGTTATTGTCCCTTACTGTGTAGATTTGAAAATGAAACTTAGGGAATGAATAAAATTGCTTAAGGTGACTTTAATAGCAAGTATGGGAGAGGCTTAATTGGAAAAACCTTGTTCGCCATAATATCATGTTGGACATTATTGCATTTCTTCCAGTGGAATGTTGCTGTCTTTCTTCTGGGTGCATAAACTTTACCCTCATAGAGCACAGCCCAAGATCAGAAACCTTGCTTTTCTCCTCATTGCATTCTTCTCTGCACATAAAAAGATGCTCCGTGCTAAGAGGAACCCTGGTATGTGGCCTGTGAAAGTGTAGGTGCAGATACCATCATTGACCTTGAAAAGCATCTACTTCTGCTCAGCCGGTCCTTCTTTGATGCTCCTTGACTGTGGCCATAGGGCCAGATTTGACTCTAGAGCTCTCTAGTATGCCTTTCCCCCGATTCTTTTTTTTTTTTTTTTTTGGCCCAATTCATCTGGGCTCCTTCGCAGGGGAAGAGTTGGGGCTTAAATCTCTATGGAATCCAGCTTGTGCCAACTGGTGCCATCCTTGACCAACCCTGGCATATCAGCCTAGTCTTGGCCAGAGCACGGCTTGCATGATATAGGGCAGGGTGTGGAACTTTTTTTCTCTAAGGGCCATTTGGATATTTATAATATCATTCTCAGGCTATACAAAGTTAACAACTTAAAAATTAGCTTGCTATATTTGGCCACACATTTAATTAACTCACCCTTAATACCTTGGCAAGGCCAGACAAAATGATTTTTCAGCTCTTATACGGCCCAGGAGCCGGATGTTCTCTACTCCTGATATGGAGGCTGAAACTACTGGAATCTGCACATCTGGACACAGGCAGGACCAAGAGCCACAGGCAGACATTTCTTCACCACTCTTCTCAGCTTGCCCCGTGTCACTCTCCCTGCCAGGCACATAAGGCAGCCTTCAGTCTGGGCCACCTGGTTCACAGCTCCAGGTGAATTGATTCTGGGCAGGCTGGGCTAGGTGGAGGGATGAAAAAACAAAACACCTTGGCTCAGCCCTTAATCCCTGACTGCTCATCTGTGAGGGACCTCAGGGCCTCCCGCTCTCCATGGGGTGGTATGGTGTCAGAGAACCAATGTCCCTGACATCCTGTAGGGCAATAACTTATTACATTCTCCAGATTCCTGCCAAGGAGGGCTGCTGGGGATTCAGGCTAGAGCCCTGCTTCGGACTTCTTGGCTCCTTTGTATTTTTGAGCTATTGTGAAACTTCTACCTCATAATCTAACTTTCCTGAGCCATTTAGCTCCAATTCTGACAGTGATATGGATGCTGCCATTTTCCAGACCCAGAAGCAAACTCTATCTGGGCCGCTTTCTCCCCTTTCCATAATACCATAGAGAAGAGTGATGGACATGGAATTTGAAAATCAGGGTCATAGTCTTAGTAATGACACTTAACACTGTGTGACTTGGAAAAGTTGCCTGGGCCTCAGCATGCTCCACCTTTTTTAAAATACTGATTTGGAGAGTTCCACCATTGACCAATAGAATCAGCCTTTGGGGATAGGACCTTGGGGAATTGGTATTTTTAAAATTTTTTAGTTAATTCTAATGTGCATCCAAGGATGAGAATCCATGAGCTAAGTGATTTAGGTCAGTGATTCTCAAAATTTATTGTGCTAAAAATCACCTGAGGATCTAGTTTAATGGAGATCCAGTTCAGTGAGCTTGGCCTCTGTGTGTCTAATATGCTTCCAGATGCTGCTGCTGCTGCTGATCCAGGGATCACACTTTGAATAACAGGGGCTAGAGGGCCCTAATTATGAATGGAACAATTTGGCACTCTCCTGGGTGAGCTGATCCCCTTCCCACCAACCCTGGCTAGGATCACTGTCTAGCATTAGGGGAGCAGGCAGGCCACCACTCTCCCATGGACCCTATGGCTCAGTCAGATGGTGCAAGATATAGGACTTGATCACTGTGCTCTGCCTCCCCCCACCCCTTAGGCTTAGGGAGGAGCATAGGAATAGTGTACAGATGGATGCTTCTCTCCTCCCTTCTCTTACATTTTGTTCTGCCTCAAACCATGATTGACAAGGGGCTGTAGCGGACTTCAAGTGTGTGACATGCACTGACTTGGGTGGCCATACCAGACTCATGGCCCTTTAGGTGTCACTATTTCCTTCTATGCCCACCTTTCTGGAAACTCAGATCTAGTCTTTCCTTTGGTACCTCCCCTTTGTCTTAATGACAGAAAAGTAGAGCTGGTTGCTGGAAGGGGCTCTGAAGACAGGGAAGACCCTTCTCCTGGGTATGTGGCAGGAGTAAGAGACTAGGGGATGATTATAGCAGTTGGCTCAGCTGTCCTAGTAGCAAAACCCTGTCCCTCAAATGCTTCCCTGGATGTGAAGTCCTTTAACACTGCTCTTACCACATCCCCCATCCTCCAGACCACCACCTGCCTACATACCGGGAGCCTTTCCCAGGCCTGCATTGCCCCTTGTCAGAAGAGCTGAGGTAGTGCTAGCTGGGAACAAATGATTTCCAGAATCTCTTGGAGGTCCTGGTGGTTCCTAGCTCTTTATCACAGGTTAGAGAGTTGCAGTAACAAGAAGCATGCATATACACACAGATGCAAGTGTATGCACAGACCAAGGGGCCTTCAGAGGTATATATGCAAGTACATAAGCCCACACCAATCCATATGGGTCATGGATATGAGCAAATTTGGATGCATCTATATGCAGAGGCAGATACCAGGGTGCATGACCAGGTGCACACACTTGTGAAGATGCACAAGTTGCAACCCCACTCACCCTTTTTGTCCCCAAAGCCCTCAGGGCGGCAGAGCCTTATTTTCTCCCCCTCATTAGTGTGTGATTTTGAAGGATCCTATTCGTTTTTTTGACCAACTTCTACCTTCCCACACTCTTTCTTTCCTCCTCTACCCACACACCATATCTGAAATACAGTTTTGTACTTTAAATTGTCAGTCCTGGCTGCAAGTTTCTCATCCTGGATTTTTTTGTGGGAGGGCACTGCAGAAGAGAGCACTTGCTGCTTTGGAAAACCCCCACCAATCTCCTTGAAGTTCTTTGGTCACAGGTACTAAGAAAATGGAGGAAATGGGGACAGGACTCGTGGCTAGAGCAGCTATGCTGAGCCAGCAGCCCGCCCCATCCTCAGTGCCAGGTAGGGACAAATAGCTGCCTGAGCAGTCCCAGGGCTTCGCTGCTGGCACTCAGCCTCGACTGGGCCATAAGGGCCTCCTCTGTGGCTGCAGTCCAGCAGCATGTCTGCACTGAGGCTGGCACAGGTGTCCTGCTCAGTGCCAGGAACTCCCAGAGCAGAGGCTGAAACTGACCCAGCCATTGCCTTCCAAGACACCCACAGGCCAGCACTGTGTCAGCATGACAGTCAGCACTGGGTTATACCACAAATAGACTAGTCTCAGGGGAGAGCTGGAGCAGTCCTGGGAGACTCCCAGGGGAGAGAGAGCTGGAAGGGGAGGAAGAACACTGGGGCAGCCACCATGTACGAACAGGGAACCCTGAACTGGAGTCAGACTGAACTTGGACTCCAGCCCTGAGACTGCTACCCCATCAACTGGGAAACTGTAGATGAGCCCTTCCTTTCTGAGCTGATTTTGAGATCCAAGAAATGTGGATACTAAAAACTTCTTCACAGCTTCTATGTGTGTGTTCAGTGAGATTTGGTTATCAAAGTGCTGGAGAATATTAGGTATGATGAGGGGAAAGAGACTGGTGAACATTTCGTCTCCCCAGCTAGACTAGGATGGTCTACCCAGGCCATGGAAGGGGATGGTTCTCTGAGAAAGAGGGTTGAAGACACAGCTGTGCCTCTTCCTTCCAGCAGTATTCCTTGATCCCAGATAGTCCTGGGAGGGTTCTGTTCTTCAGCATTGGGGCAGGTAAAGAATGAGGATCAAGAGCCCTAGCTGTTTTTTCTCAGTGGTTAGTGCATTGGCCCACAGGCCAAAGGGTCTCCAGTTCAATTCCCAGTCAAGGGAAAGTACCTCAATTGTAGGCTCCATCCCCAGCTTAGGTCAGGGTGAGTGCAGGAGACAAGCAATCAGTGTGTCTCTCTCGCATGAATGTTTCTCTCTTTCCCTCCTCTCTCCTTTCCATTCTCTCTAAAAAACAACGGAAAAATATCCTCGGAGGGGAAAAAAAGAATGAAGCTCAAGAAATGAAATTTAAGAAAGGAGTCTCTGAGCATACAGGAATGAGTGGGGCTTGAGGAGTAAAGGGTAAATCCTAGCTGGCTATGACATGAAGCAAATGTGCCATTTCCTCCAATCTTTTCTTACCATTTCTGGATCACTAGAACTAGAGGTGCCTGCCTGTTGGAAGTTAGGCAGCAGGTAGCATCTATGCTAACCCCATTTCTCTGCCTCATCCTCCCGCTCTGTTCTGTTTTAGAAGCTGAGGCCAGAAAAGCATGTGAGTGGCTCCAAGCAACAGGATTTTCTCAGTATGCTCAGTTTTATGGAGGTAAGGTTCTCCTCCCCTAACCTCCTTATTCCTCTATTTTTTCATATGTAAAATTGGGCAAATCGGATCCTTTCTCTGACTGCACAAGAAGCTGTGTACCCTGACCCTGCTCCTATAGTTACAATCTCTACATCATCATTTCTACTGTATGGCTCTTATTAGCTCTCAAAAGCTCTGCTTGCCCATGTATAAAATAACTTGTCATGACCAGGGACACTGATTTGTACCATTCTGAGGATTCCAGATGCATAGATGGAGTGTGGAGGCTGTATTCTGGAAGCCTAGCTCTCACTTCATCTTCCCCATAGTCTCATTTCTCCGTTTTCCTCTATATTTCCTTTTTTTTCTTTAACATTGTTCATACTTGCTGTTTCTACTTCCGCTCTTCTTCTCACCCCCCTCATTGCACCCTGGCTTCCCCCCATCTCATCAAAAACATTCCTTTTCAAAGTCACCAGTGACCTTCATGTGGTCAAATTCAGTGGTCACTTCCCAGTCCTTACTTAATTTTTCAAAGGCATTCAGTGCAGTTGGCCACTCACTTCAGCTTGTAGAAACCTTCCTCTCTGGCTGCTGCTCTCTACCTCCTTAGCTGACTCTGTTTCTGCTAAATATTGGGTTGTCTCTGGGCCAAACCCTTCTTCTCTCTCAACATTTCTTTTCCTAGAGATTCTTGTCCAGGTACCATCTATATTCTGGTAACTCCCAAATGTCTCTCTGCACAGGCCTCATTCCCAAGCTTCAGATTTATCTGTTTCAACTGCCAATCACTACCTTTACCCAGATGTTTACCAGGTGCCTCTGATTTAACAGGTCTCAATCTGAGCTCCCCAGAGCATGGCCAACCACTCAAGCCCCACATTTAGGAATTATCCTCAGTTTCTCTTTTCCTTTGTCTCCCTTCAGCAAGCCCCTTCTCATTCCAGAATATTTCTGGAATCAATCCACTTACTACCACCTTTACTGCCACAACAGTGTGACCTAGTGTCCCAGTCTCCTGCCTGTACTCCCTGATGTACTCTTAATGCAAAGCAGCTAGAGACCCTGTGAGCATAGGCCTCAGTATGGCAATCTTCTACTCTGACTGTGTCACTCCCAACATACTTAAAATGAACTTTGCCCTGGTGCTTTATCTTCATTGACAAGACTGAATTAGCCAGCTCCCCTTTCTTTACTCCACTTTGCTCACCACACTCAAGGCTCATTTTTATCACTCATTTACTCTGGGCCCTTTTCCCCTTTGAAGCCTTATTGTTAGTCCTGCCAGGAACTCTCTACCTGGTCTCTCTGCACAGCTGGCCCCTCTCATTCTTCAGGACTTAGTTCAGAAGTCACATCCCCAGCAGGCCTCTGCAGATCATCTTTCTAGTAATAGCCCCCATTTAACCTCTCTTTACCCCAACACTTTGGATGATGCCTTTTGTAGCATTTATTACTGCATTCTCTTGTTTGTTTCATGTATTGTCTCTTGCCCTCAGGGGAGTGGGGAGCCCATAAAGGCAGGGACCCTCTTTGTTTCACTTGCTGTTGTGTCCCCAGTGTCTGGCTCAATGTAGATGCTCGGTGAATGTTAGGAAATGAATCAATGGGCTAATTTTACCAATAAGGCAGAGAGGTGTGGAATTTCCTGGCTGCTCTCACCTTCTCCCCTTTCCTTCCTTTCTCACCTGTCCTCCCGAAATCCCAGGGACTGGGCCCATGCTATGGGTAGCATTAGGAAGTGTTCTTCTGTCCTCACTCTTTCTGGTCCCCCAGTTCACCTTGGGTCAGGGAGGAGGTTCCCTGTTTGAGTAGCCCAGGATTCAAAGGGAAATGAGGGAGCCCACACTGATTCTTGGCAGCCACCTCAGCCCTGCTGTCCCCCATGGACCTGCCTCACTAACCGTTGAGCCTTCTCATCCATCTCTGCCTTCCAGGCCACTCCTTATCTTTTCTACTGATGGCCAACCTGAGCTCCTTGGGCTCTTCCTTTCCTCTAGGCATCCTCTTTTTGCTCTATACTTGCTGTCCTTCCTCCCTGATTCTACAGCCTCCCTTTTCTAGCTCAAGGGCCACTGGCAGAATTTCTGACCAACCACCCTAAACTCATCTTGCCATACAGAAGGTTCATTTCCCCTGGATATTGGCTATATGAAGAAGGACCATGGTTTTCTGGACAAGGACTCTTTGGGGGCCCTATGCAGGTAGGGGGCTAAGGGCCAGACCTGGGAGATTGGGGCCCAGCTTAAGGCTTCTTCGTGTTAAAAAATTCCTGTTCCCCTAACACAGGAGGAGCTCAGCTATTAACAAAGCTCATCTACTGTAGTCATGCCACTCACTCTGTCTTCTGGGTCTGTGACACCCTTACCTAACCAGGCATTCTATCTGGAAAGACAAGAATAGGCCTTGATTCTTTTCTCCCTTCAGTTAGGTCGCACAGACCATCCTCTGATTTGTCCCCTCTCTACTTACACCAGCTCGGACCTGGTTTGAGGTCAAACCATGACTTCTTGGGTCCATCACAGCTTCCTAACTGGACTACCTGCTTCCATCTCTGCATTCCCTTCCTTGTTATGGCCCTGTGGCCCAACAGCCGTGAGAGTCTATTTCCGGGAGTACACTCACTCTTCTGTTTAAAATGTGTCACTGCCTGAAGGGAAAATCCAAAGCTTTTTAGCATGACACATAAGGCCCTTTGCAATCTGGTTTTGACCAACCTTATCAGCCTCAGTCCCCTCTCATAACTACACTGGTTTGTTTAATGTTTCCCTCTCTATCTTGTTCCAAGCTCCTGTTGAATTCTGGGATAGTAGTCTCTCTGCCTCTCACTCTCCAATCCCATTTCTGTCTTCTAAAAAGCCTTATTTAATTACAACCCTTCCATTCATAGAAGTTCCTTGTCCCACCCTTTGTGTGACTGCTGGGCCTTCTGTCTACTTTGTTCTTGAACCTTTCACATTTCTGTAGCAGTTTGTTTTCACATCTATAAGCTCTCAGAGAACCGAGGCCATAATCTCCCCAGCATTGTGTCTAGCACTGAAACCTTCATAAAGTTTTATTGGCTGGGCATGTGAATGAGTGGATGGCAGCTTGGGAGTGTCTTGGTAGGTTGTGCCCTGAAGACTTTGGGGATTGGGACTCTTGGATGAGCACTGCTTTGTTTCCTTGCAGGAGGCTGATGACCTTGAACAATCGTGCCTCAATAAAACTGGAGGTTCATTTTAAATCCAAGAAGGTGAGTAATGGCAGGAGTGGGGTCTGTGACCTTGTGGCACCATAGGGAACATAAAAATACACAAACCAGTTTTGAAACTAGCTCCAGTGTCCCCAGAGTCCAGGATGTCCAGCCTCGGAATAGGGTGTAGGAGGCTTAATGAGACCTCTGGGTTTTGGCAAGCCTAGTCTAGAGGTTGGAATATGAGAACAAGTACCCTGGCCCTTGGCTTCTCTTACCCCCCTCAGCCTACTTCTACCTCTTAGGTTTACTAATAACTTGACCTAGAGATGGCCGTTCCTGAAGGAAATCCATCTGCCTCCACTCCCTGCTCCGTGATGACAAAAAGTACTTGACTAGGGGGTAGAAACATAATAATGGGATGGAAAAATCATGGCCTATATAATCTTAAAGACAAAGTCCTTAACTCTACTCACACCAAGTCTTTTCCCCCAGAGCCTCATTTCCTCCATCTCTATAGTGAATCTAGTTGTGGGAAGGATTTATAGGTTCCAAAGGCCTTTCTCATTTTGCCAATCTGGGATTGTAGAAACCTTGAGGACTTTGGTCTGCACATAGCCCTGGAATGTGGACCTGATGACCTCATTCTTCCCTGGATCAGGCTTTGTGGGTTTCCTCTGGGGCTTTCTTTCCCAGAAGCCTTTAGCCAGGTATATCAGCCAAATTGTCAGACCCTTTACCTGAGAAGTAGAAAACCACTGGGACCTGGTCCTCACTGACTGCTCAGTGACCTCAGGCAAGTCTCTTCCTCACTCTGGGCTTTAGTTTTCCACCTTGAAAATTAGAAAATGAGAAAATCTAAAATCCCCTTCCAGGTTTGGAATTCTATGATTCTTATCTGAGACTAGCCCAGACTTGATAGGTTGTTGAGGACAGGAGGTCAAGACTCCTGGGTTCTAGCCTGGCTGTGTCACTGACTTCTTGAATGACATTGTATGACCTTGGGCAAGTGGCTTCTCATTTGGGTTTCACTGTTTGTAAATGGAGAGGTATTAGATCAATCATGTGACCTTTACCATCCATCTGGTCTCCATCTAGGACTCCTGGCTTCCTTCTTCTAGCATTCCCAGAACCAGCTTTCCCTCTAGGACATGTCCTCAGCCAAAGAGCCGGGCCCTTTGCTGCAGGGTCCCCCAAGCATTTGGAGGTAGAGCAGAGCACAAGCAAGGGTTTGTGGATGGACTTCTTTGATCTGACCATGTGGTGACCTTCCCAGAATGAAGACTCAGAAGAGGAAGAGCAGTGTACCATCAGCAAACCCTGGTCCTTGCAGCGAGAAAGTAAATGCTGGTCTTGCATGGGCTCTTCTGACCTGCTGGCCCCACCAAGTCTTAGACTGTTGGTGACTTTCAGCTGTGAGAGTGTCCTCACTGAGCTTAGTGCCATCTCCCTGCCAGCTATCACCGTGAGCCTACCATCCAAGCCAGTGAACCTGCCCTTGTTAGGCTCTGCCCCCAGCCCAAGTAACCATCCCCTTTTCAGCCCCACCCAGGGCCCAGAAGCTCCCCAGGACAAGGCCAAGAAGCACCATTCCCATAGCTTCCTCAAGCACCTTGAGTCTCTGAGGCAAAAGGAAAAGAGTGGCAACCGGCAAGCTGAGCCTGAACGTAGCCCAGTCACCTCAGAAAAGGCCACTAAAAGTTTCTCTTTCCGGATCCGCCGTGGCTTTCTCTCAGCTGGATTCTATAGGGCCAAGAACCAGGCAGACACCTCAGGCAGTGGCAGTGGTGCTAAGACTCAGACTGGCTGGGAGGTCTGGCCTGAGGCCATGCTCCGGCATCCTCAGCATGTGCCTGGGGACCACAAACCAGGCACATTCCCTTGCTCTCTGTCCATTGAGAGCCTGTGTACTGAAGATGGACACCATCTAGCTAATGGGCAGCTAGGTAGACGCTGGGGCTGTGAAGGGCACCGGCGTTCCTGTGGCTCCACAGGCAGCCATATCAGCACCTATGACAACATGCCTGAACTATGCCCAGCTGAGCCAATAATGGCTGGGGCTGAGACCGAAGATAAAGAAGAGGGTGGCGGCAGCTATGCCCATCTAGATGACATCCTCCAGCATGTGTGGGGGTTGCAGCAACAGGTAGAACTTTGGTCTCTTGCTATATACCCAGACCTGGGGCCTGGAGATAAGGAAGAGGAAGAAGATGAAGAAGAGGCCACTTCATCAGTAGAAATAGCTACAGTTGAGGTAGAAGGTCAGCCTGAGGCTCTGGACCAGGTAGAAGCTCTGGCCCACAAAGAGTCCTCAGCCCTGGGCCAGGCTGATGTCCATATAGTTGTCCCAGTTCAGGCTTCACCTGAGCTCCAGGCACAGGCTGAGGCCAAGCCACTTGGCCCAACCAAGGATATTGAGCAAAAGGCAAATTCAAGCAGGGAACCCACTTCTGCCTCTAGCCTGTCTTTGGAAGGGCACTCCATTTCTGACACTGTGGCCTCCTCCAGCGAATTGGACAGTAGAGGGAACTCCATGAATGAACCTGAGGCTTCAGGGTCCCCTGTTGGACTCCAGGCATCAGCACCCCACGAACGACGAGACTCAGGCGTTGGGGCCTCTCTTTCCAGACCCTGCAGGTGGGAGTTCAGGGTAGGGAAAGAAGCAAGGAGCTAGGAGCTCTGCTGTCTCTGTCTCTTCCCTTCCTAATTCTGCCCTCCATTTTCAACCCCCCCCCCACTGCCCCAGCCGGTTTCTTGGTTATGAGGCCCAGGAGCAGGTTCTTGGGAACTGAATGATTGCCTCTAGGCACCCAGTCACAGGAAGGAAACAACAAGAGTACAGTACTCAGCAATCCAGAATGTTAGGTTTAGGACCTACCTCTGCTGTGGTCTTGAGCAAATTCTAGCTTTTCTTTGGGCCTCGGTTTTCCCATGTATAAATTGAGGGCATTAGAAGAGATGAGCTCTGATCCCTAGCTTTGCCATACTGGGTTTCTCAGAGCAACCTATTCACTGCAGTCCTGGAAGGGTAGGAGCTGGTACTACTTGATGACACTAGAGGAGCCTGAGCTCTGCTGATACTTTCATGGCAGTGTCTGGGCTACTAGGTAGCTCTAGAATCTAAGACTAAGCTTTTTCCACCCTGGGACCCAGCAGCAATGCTGAAAATGGTCCTATCTCCATGCATTTTTTTTTCTTTTGGGAGAAAGAAGGGGCCAGAAGAATACAACCCATTCTAAGGTTGACCCAACACTGCTCCTCTGGCTTTCTACCCCCACTCCCAAACCCCGTCCCTTACTAGGAAGCTCTGTTGGCACAGCTTCCAGAACTCTCATCGGCCCAGCCTCAACTCAGAGTCACTGGAGATCAACCAGCAGTTTGCCAGCCAGATCCATCTGCTGCACAAGGGCTTCCTGCTGCGGCTCACAGCCTTCATGGAGAAGTACACTGTGCCCCATAAACAGGGCTGGGGTTGGTGAGTGCTCCTGGTCCATGGTCATGGCTCCCTTCCTGCCCCTACTCTAAGGCCCTGGGAGGATCAGCTCTAAAAAGCAGGTGTAGATAGGCAGATCCCACAGGCCAATGGAGTGGTGGGATGTGCCAGGGGGCTGGAGGAGCTGTAGCCTGAGAGGTCACCATTACTCTGGGTAGCTTGTGTATGTTTGTGTGTGTGTGTGGGGGTGCACATAAGATGTATGGGAGTATGTGTACCACATATGAGGAGGAGTGGAGGTGGAGAACACAAGGTCCTCGAATTGTATCCCCTCTAATGCAACATCCATGCTACCATCAACAAGGTTGTCTTAAAATGGAGCTTTGGTTGTCACTCTCCTAATCACCCTTCTGTGGCTCTGTGGTTTGGCATTGCCAAAGTTTCCTTCCCATCATGATTCTTTCATGTTCTGGTCCTGCCCCTTTAGTGGAGCTCTTTTACCTGCCACTAGTAAACAACACCACTGTATAGGCCAGAAAACCTTCCCTGAATGTGCCATGCTCCTTTCACTGCCTCTTTGCCATTGTCCACACTTTTCTCTTGGGCTGGAATGCCTTTTTTCCATTTATCCTCTGGGACAATGCCTACTTATTTCTCAAGAGCCCATTGAATTTCTACCACTCTCTGAAGCCTTCCCTGATCCACTAGGTGTGGTTCCTCGCCTTCATGGGTCTTCCCTTAGTTCTTGGCCCACTATTGGCCACATGTATTGTCACTACCTGTTGACACAGATATTTCCTTAACTGAGACAGAGAGCTTGCTGTGTTCCTCTGTGACTTCCTAGGGCTGGGCCCAGAGAAGGTACTTAGTGAATATTGATTCTGGGGATGTGGTGTGTTTCTTACCCCACTCACTCCAACCAGAGCCCCCAAGACTGAAGACAGTCTCCAAGCTGTGTCCTAGCCTACCACATGCCTCTTTCTGATCTCTGTCACTCCTTCAAAACAGGTCAGTTCCCAAGTTCATGAAAAGGAACAAAATCCCAGATTACCAGGGTCAGCATGTATTTGGGGTGCCGCCTCTCATCCATGTGCAACGCACAGGCCAGCCACTGCCACAGAGCATTCAACAAGCGATGCGCTACCTGCGCAGCCAGTGTCTGGACCAGGTGAGCTTCCCAACTTCCCATCCTCCCCTGGGGGGGACCTGTGGTGAGATAGAAATGGGGAAGAAATCCAAAGCTAAGAAATTGGGTTGGGAAGCTGCTTCCCTCTTAGTCAGCCCACAAGAGACCTTTCCTAGCCTCAGGAAGACCAGCAAAGCTCTCTTCTCTCCAGCTCTGTGCCAGCCTCTTTATAGCCCAGGCAATGTAATTCCCAACTTCTAAGAGCCTGCTTTAGTCTAGGTTCTCCTTTTCTTACACATTTCCACTAAAGCCATGTTTCTCCTTGCCTTGAGACTATAAAAACACTTTTCTTTAGTTTTGCCATTTCTTTTTAACCCTGCTCAGCAGGAGGCCTGCTGGGCTTGGAAGTTTCTGGGATGGCCTACACTTGTGACTCCTGGCCTCACAATCCCCCCATCCATGTTTTCATCCCTCCCTGACCTTCATGGGCTAGGTGGGCATATTCTGCAAGTCTGGGGCGAAGTCTAGAATCCAGAACCTGCGCCAAATGAATGAGTCCTCCCCTGACAATGTCTGCTATGAGGGCCAGTCTGCCTATGATGTGGCTGACCTGCTGAAGCAGTATTTTCGAGACCTACCCGAGCCTATCTTCACCAGCAAGCTCACCACCACTTTCCTGCAGATCTACCAGCGTGAGTCACCTATACCAATCCCCAATAATCTGCCCCATTCTCAACTATCACAGAGTAAACATACTATATGGAAGGATAGACTGAGGCCCTGAGGAAAGAGAAGGACTTACCTACGTGCATTTGAGCAGAGTTTGATCTAGCGCCCAGAGACCTCCCAGAGCTCACCTTTGCCCTTTTCTCTCACTAGAGAGACAACTGTTTCCTCTGTGTTCCTAGAAATAGTAGGCTCCAGGGTAATAAGGAAGCCCTTTGCCATTTCTTCCCCCACAGTCTTCCCCAAGGATCAGTGGTTGGCAGCAGCACGAGCTGCTACTTTACTGCTTCCTGATGAGAACCGAGAGGTACTGCAGACCCTGCTCTGTTTCCTAAGTGACATTGCCTCTGCTGAGGAAAACCAGATGACAGCCGGCAACCTGGCAGTGTGCCTGGCACCCTTCATCTTCCACCTCAACATCTCCAAGAAGGATAGCCCCTCACCCAGGTGAAACAGGGTAACATGTGTCCAGGCCAGGCAGGGAGGGTTTGGTCTTCCAACCCCATTGGACTTCAGGCCCTTGATGGCGGCACTGCAGTTCCCAGACATCACCACAAGGAGTCAGCCTGTCTCCTTGGGGGCCTGGAACTGGTTGGATGCTGTAAAGCTGGTCCTTGAAAGATAGCAGGTTGTTTTGTGTTCTGGACTGGCAAGCTGGCTTCCTGGGAACTGAAAAACAGTCTATTAGCCATATTTCCTCCCGTCATTATTTCATACTCTCCTCTCATCCCTTCCAGGATCAAGAGCAAACACAACCTAGTTGGCCATCCAGGCCCTAGGGACCTGAGTGAGAACATAGCGGCCACCCAGGGCTTATCACATATGATCAGTGACTGTAAGAAACTTTTCCAGGTGAGTAACTCCAGGCCATGATGCCTACTTTGGGGGAGCCATCAGGTCCAACCTTTATATCCAAGACTGGACACATGCCCCTCAACTTCCTATTTCCAACTCTTCCCTCCAAGGTTTCTTCCCTACCTCACTATAGTAGCCAGGCTGCCCCATCCATGAACATAAATCTGATAGACTATGTGGGCTCTGGAACTGAAGCTCCCTGAACCCCTGCTGCTTGCTCCTCATGGCTCCAGCCCAGAGTGTGTGTGTGTGTGTGTGTGTGTGTGTGTGTGTGTGTGTGTGTGTCCTGCCAGGTACCCCAGGACATGGTGCTGCAGTTGTGTGACTCCTACAGCGCAGCTGAGCTCAGCCCTCCTGGCCTAGCCTTGGCTGAGTTGTGACAAGCCCAGGCCGCTGGTGTGAGCCTGAGCCTATACATGGAAGATAGCATTCGGGAGCTACTGCGTGATGCTGCTGAGCGCTTCAAGGGCTGGATGAGTGTTCCAGGGCCCCAGGACACAGAGCTGGCTTGCAGGAAAGTGAGTACTGCCATGGGGCTAGAAGAGCGCTTGATGCAGGCCAGGGTACCAGGGATCCCAAAGAAAGGGGCTGCCCTGTCAATACTGCTGTGCCTTGGCCTGATATGAGGAGAATGTCAGCCAGCAAAGCAAGAACCAAATGAGATTAAGGGATGTCTTTACCAGAATTACTTTCCCAAAACCACTCTTTAGACATATCACTACTTTTAGAGCTTCACCTCCCATCTCACCTTGCACCACAGTCACACTGTGCTTCTGCTCCTGATGTTATGCTACCTGGAGTGACCTGCCCTAGCATTACATTTCCCAAGCCACTGTGAGCCCCAACTTGATATGACCATTCAGAGCCTCCTGTCATGCCCTGAGATGGAGGTGGTTTCTTTCTGTCCCTCTCAAGCATGTTCTTTCTCGGATTCTGATTATGAATAAGACTGCACACCTGAAGTTTGCCATATGTAAACCAGGCACAATGAAACCTCTCTTTCAGGGTTGGGGTGAGAAGCTGTCCCAGTGCCTGGCACATACAAAAGGCTCAGCAAATGGCAGCTTTTGTTGCTCTCCATTGTCTATTTCATGGGGACGATGCTAGGTGCTAAGTTCCTTGAGGACTATCACCATCTTCTTGTCCTGTTTACTCCCAGAAATTCCAAGCACTGTGCCCATTTCATGGTAGAACCTAGCAGGCCTCAGAGAATGTTTGTCTGTCATCTCTGTGCTTTTGAGCAGGTGGAGAAGCAGATATATAGAAAACAAAGAGAGGACAGGGAATATAGGGATGGCCTGTCTGGATGTGACAAGGGTTAGCACAATAGTCTTGCAGCCTTCCCTCCTCAGGGATTGGAGTGAGAGTAGGCCAGCACTGGCAGGTGAATGAGAGTTCTCCAGCCCTGACAGCTGCCTTCTGTCCCTGCTCACATGGCCTGCAGGCACCAGACGGGCACCCCCTGCGTGTGTGGAAGGCATCTACAGAGGTGGCGGCCCCTCCAGCGGTGGTGCTACACCGTGTTCTGCGGGAACGGGCCCTCTGGGATGAGGACTTGCTGCGAGCCAAGGTCCTGGAGGCCCTGATGCCGCGAGTGTAGCTGTACCACTATGTCACTGACAGCATGGCACCCCATCCCTGCCGTGACTTTGTGGTGCTTCGGTGAGGGTCTCCAGATGCCACCCTGCTGTGTTTAGGGAACAGGGGACAGGGGGTAGGAACCAACTTCAGGAACCTGAATGTATATGTCCCTTCCCCACAGGATGTGGCATTCTGACCTCTCCCACGGGGGTTGCTTGCTTGTCTCCCAGTCCCTGGATCCTGAGCAACCTGTGCCAGATTCTGGGGTGCGGGCCCTGATGCTCACTTCCCAGTACCCCATAGAGCCTTGTGGCCTGGGCCACTCCTGGCTAACCCATATCTGCCGTGCTGACCTAAGGTACCATGCCCCCTTTGCCCGGGCACCCTCCTTGCCTCAGCCCCATGCTGTTGAGCCTTGAAGGCTGGGGCAAGTTCTTTTTTATTTCTCCCTGGAAAGAGCTCCTGATAAGAACCCATGGCTCATACCTATCTGCTTCTATCTCTCTAGGGGCCGGTCTCCAGACTGGTATAACAAAGTCTTTGGGCACCTGTGTGCCATGGAAGTGACAAAGATCCGGGACTCCTTTCCCGCCTTGCAAGCAGCTGGACCTGAAACAAAGTTGTGAACCTCAGCCTGGTTCTAGAGTGATGCCACCAGACTCCTGGTTACCAAAGGAGTGGGGGGAATGAGAGCACAGCAGCCCCCAATTCTGCCTCCAGGGGCAGGGCCACTCCCCACACCTAACTACCTGTCCCCATCTCCTGAAGTTCCTTTCCACATACATGGGAAGAAGAATTTCAGTGTCCCATTTCCATTCCACCTCCACCTCCATTCCTGAACCTGTTTTCTTCCCTCCTGAGAGGATCCAAGAAGAATGCTGTTGCCCTCCAAGCCAGAGAGTCACCAATCAAACTGAAGCCTTAATGGCTCTTCACCTGCAGGGACAGAGAAACAGGGAAGTGTGTGCTCCTAGCTCTATGCCTTTCAGAAAGGCCAGGCCATCCTGTTTGGTACTAGGGTCTCTTTGAGGTTGAGCAGGAGATTCTGGTCCTGTCTCTGGGCCCAACTTTGGCTGTAAATTGGCTTTTCCAAAGAAATTGGATGAGAGTGGATGGGCACAGGGCTAGAGCAAAGGACAGCTCCAACCACCAAAAAGTGTTTTATTTGTGTAAATATGATGATAATTTTTATGAGCGTGATTTAAAGAGTGGTTACTGATGGCCCTCTAGTCAGCGACATGATGATAGTTTGGGACATGAAAGTGAAAGAGGGACCTTCCTTTCTCAGGTCTCAAGAGACCAATGAACCAGTTTCCCCTGGCATGGGGCCCCCATTTGATCTGCCACTCCGTGGGGTCTCGATACAGCCTTTGGCCTTGTCTGGGGAGTAAACAATCTCAGTCCCACCAAACAGGCCAAGCAGAAGCAGATGGAATCCCTTCTCCTGCTCTTTGTGCCTGTGGTATGAGGCTGACATAACAACCCCTTCTTCATGTAGAGACATGACCTCCAGCTCAGGTGGCCAGACAACCAAATGGAAGGGTCCAGTGTTATCTCAGCCAGTTAGGGAAAGATCCAAACCTGATCTCTGTTACCCATTGGCTGTCTTGGTTCATGTGGAAATTCAAGTGCCATTCAAATGCCAGCTCATGATTTATTCTTCTTTGGCTGAATAAAATGAAGTGGGATGGCTCCTAGCCAACATAGTAATTTTTAAGTCTATTTTACTTGTACCTGTAAATACTGTACAGTCAATACACACACACACACACACACACACACACACACACACACACACACACACACTCACACCTATATACATGCAGATACATTCTATCATGTGTACTATAATCTATGGTTGGGAGTGAGATGGGTGGCAGGGCACTTAAAATGAGACAGGGGAGATGGAGAGCAGGAGCCACATGACCCTCTCATAAAAGCAATAAAGTATTACTAAAGATACACTCTGGCTGTATGGCTGTCTTTGCTGAGGTAATGGGTTAGGGACTGGGCTTGGTGTTAGGGTCAGAGGTTGTAAGCATTACTGGCCTAAAACTCAGGGAGGTCACAGGAGGAATGGGGGCAAGGCCTCAGCTCTTCTCTTTTGGAGGTGATTTGAAGGAGGGTGTGGAAGCAGGATTCTAAGAAGCCAGGGCTTGGGCAGAAGCTACACACCTCATCCCCTTTCTTGACCAGGATCCCCCATCTGAACAGTGCATGAGCATTACCTCAAGAGTCCTGGCAGTAGTAATAAAGAGAGATGTTATGGCTATGCTGTCCATCTTTCCCGTGCTATACACAGCTTGGGCTGAAGGACAGAGTGGAGACCCAGCTCCTTGAGGTTGAGGGAAGCTGTTTGCACTCACAATCTAGGTTATAAGAGGTCTGAGCCCCATGTGACAACTCCTGGCCTGGTTCCAGTGGCCAGTAAAGCCCAGGAAACTAGAAGGACCCCATTATTTTTACTTCCCTGGAGAAATAAACTTGCCTCTCCATAGTTACTGTAACCAGAAAATTCCCAACTTCTAAGGGGCAACTAGAGAGAGTATAGGCTTTGCAGTTAAATCTGTGTCTCTCTCTCTCTCTTTTCCTTCTTTTCTCCCTCCCTCCACTCCTCCTTCTCTACTTCCTTGTAGAGCAAACAGGGATACCTTGTCACAAGTCGGCTTCATATAAGTGATCAGGTTCGCCTGCCCCTGTCTGCACCCCTATCTAGCCTGAACAAGTCATGGTGCCTATTAGCTCCCATTTTACTGTCGCCTTCTTCCATTCTCCTGGGTTTAGCTGCCCCTACATACCTTTGTTATTTCCTCACTGTTGCTGCCTAGCTGTTAATGGGTGGTATGAAAATTACCACCCAGGTGATTGTTGCAAAGGGCAGATAAAGAGTTATGAGGGAGACTCTTGGAAGGATTTGCCCAACCATTCAGCCCTGCACTATACTGCTTTGGACCAGCTACCCAGTGTGGTTCCCTTATGTCTGGCTCTAGGAGAGGCAGTGCCAAGTAGGGGAGCTTCTCTGTGCTTTAATGTCATTCCTCCTACATAAAGCAGAGACTTCCATGCTTGCATAGTTCTTCCTGGATTACTGTGCAGTCCATGAATGCACTGCCATGGCCATAAGACATGGGAATAGGTGTCATGATGATGAGGCTGCCCAGGACCCTCACCGCCACACACATTGCGAACATCACCCATGGGCATTTCTTTCTAGCCCTCAGTCTTATACCTCCACCCACCCTGAGTTGGCCTTTCCCTTTCCCTGGTGCCAGAGAGTTCTCACCCTCAAATTCCCAACACCATTGCCTATACTTCTTCTCTTCTGCTTCCACTGACCCAGTGCCTCAAAGAAACTAGGCTGTGGGTGAAGCCCATATGGAAATTGGATAATCTATTTGCAAACTTTGATCTATTATTTTCTAGTGCTCTACTTCTAGAATGGCTGAGGGTCAATACCCAGGTTCAGATTGCTTATATTATTGCCTGGCTGTGTGAACTTTATTGATACATTTAACATTTCTGATTCCTTTTTCCTCACAGAAGATAAGATAATCATTTATATCTTGTCAAGTTGTCAGCAATGTTAAATGAGCTAATGTGAATGTGGCTGCCCAGTGCCTAGCAGATAGTGGACATGGGTATATAGTAATTTCTTTTGCTCTGCTTCCTCCATGCCAGTCAGGCTCTGTGGAGAAGGCTTAGGTCTGCATGGATGGGTGGGTGGGTTGGGTATGCATATCATTTCCTGTTTGGCATCAAGGACCTACCTACCCTTTTGGACTACCACAGCTTCAGTTCCCACCATTCTGGACACACCTACCTCCTCAGCAGACTCAAAACATTCCAATGAGTTCTTTGTATTCTAACTACTGATTGGATTTCACTATACTTACACCTTGGGAATGTGGCCCCATGGCCACATCTTCCTTCTTGATCCACCTTCCTCTAGGCAAGGAACTCTGTTCCCACTTCTTTGACCATAGCTCCTAACCATCTTTCCTTGACCCTCCCACTTGTTTCCTCCCTTTGCCCCATTTTATCTTAAAACATTTCTCCAAGTTCTTTCTTATCTTCCTCCTTGGACCACCTTGCTCTTTAGAGACTTTGCTGGCATTCATTGTTTCACATGGAGGCCCAAGTCAAACACATCATCTTCCAACACACAGTCTGTTTCATGTTGCCTGCTCTGTCTCAGGCATAACCCCTCTCTCCTTCTCACCTCCACTCACAACCAAATGCATCCATCCATCCATCCACCCATCCATCCAAACACTCATCTATCCATTCTGCCATTCAGCAAGTAGTTGTGGAATGTCCGCTACATGCCAGATTTCGTTGAGGTACAGAAAATACAGAAGTAAACAAGACCAACAAGGTTCCATATTCCACCTTGTTGAGAATATGTCTTTAGTGCACATTCTATTAGATGGGTGAGTGGAGGGAGGTAGATGGTAGACAAATGAACAAGCTAACTTCAGCCATGATAAAGGTGATGAAGGCAATAAAGCAGAGTGAGGTGGTAGTGATTGGGAAGTTACTTCAATAGGGTGGTCATAGAGGGCCTCTGTGAATATGTGAGGGACAATTTAAGCCAAGACCTGAGGAAACATAAGGAATCAGACACACAAAGATCCAAAATGAAGAGTCTTGAGCAGAGGAGATAGTAAGTAAGTACAATGACCTTGGCATGAGGACAAAGTTGGCATTTTTCTTGATGAGCAGACGGTCAGCACGGCTGAGGTGCAGGGAGCAAGGGGATAGTGGAAGGAGATGGAGTCATAAGGGCCAGATCACATGGATGTAAAGGGGAATTAGCTATGATCCATCTACTCTACCTCACAGCATCTTCTATATCCAGCCTATGCTGGATACACCACCCCAGTTGATAATTGCACACCCTTTTATCTGGATATTAGAAGAGAGTCCCTCATCTCCTTCCTCTCTTCCTGCCCATTTTCACCTATATGTGGTATCAGGTGAATTTTTCTAAAGTCAAGTATCATTCTATGACTTTCTGGCTCAAAAACTGTCCATGGCTCCTCCTTTATTGATTACCAAACTGTGGCATTCAGGACCCCACAATGCAGCCTCATTCTATCCAACAAAATCTCCCCCCTTTTTCCTTTCCTTCTCCAGCCATGTCTCAGACATGTTTTTTAGTTACCTCTTCCAGAAGTGGATGTGGACTACCTTGAACTCGGAGGACCCAAGTTCAAATTTCAGCTCTGCCAGTTCTTAGCTGTGGCAAGTTACTTAAGATTTTGGGGTTCTAGTTTCCCCATATATAAAATAAGGCTCAGAAAGATGTGTGGATTCCTTATCAATGTAGGTTGATTATCACAAAATGTTGCCAAGACCGGTTTGGCTCAGTGGATAGAGCATCGGCTTGTGGACTGAAAGGTCCCAGGTTCGATTCTGGTTGGGGGCATGTACCTTGCTTGCGGGCACATCTCCACTGTGGGACGTGCAGGAGATGGCTGATCGATGTCTCTCTCTCATCGATGTTTCTGACTTTCTATCTCTCTCCCTTCCTCTCTGTAAAAAATCAATAAAATATATTTAAAAAAACAAAACAAAAAGAAAACAAAATGTTATCACCCTCAAAACTCACTAGTCTGGCAACACTTAATCGTGATATATCTACACATGAAGTCATCCCTGAAACTTCCAGCAAGGTTAGCTCTCTCCCTCCATTAATCTGGGGTTTCTCTGAGTTCATCATAGTGTCCCATTTGGAGAGGTAGAAAAGGCATCTGAAGACACCCAGAGGTGTGTTTAAATCCTGGATCTGCCATTTCTTAGCAGTGTGGCCTTGAGCAAACAACTTTGCTCTCTGAGCCTCAGTTCTCTTACTTGTAAAATAGGTGTAGGAATGCCTATCTTGAGAGAGTGTTGAGAGGAGCCCATGTATCCCAACACAGTGCCCAATAGAGTAATGGCACAAAGGGAGCATTTCATCACTATTTACATACATACCACATTTTATTGCTCTTCACAGATAATTGGATTTTCATCAACATCGAGGCAAGACTCACTACTAGAAAAAACATTACAACTGACTGATGGCTTAGATGATGGCTATAGTATTTTTAGCAATAAAGTAGTATTTTTAATTAAGATATATACATTGTTCTTTTTTAGACAGAATGCTATTGCACTCTTCATAGACTACAACGCAGTGTAAACAACTTTTATATGGACTGGGAAACCAAAAATTTCATGTGACTAACTTTACTATGATATCACTCTATTACAGCGGTTTGGGGCCAAACCTGAAATATCGCCAAGGTACCTGTATTGTCTTACCTCATTCACTCCAAGCCATTGCTCTATAAGATCCCCTTATTTGGTTTGCCTCCCCATATCCTCTCTAGCTGTTCACACCCTTCCTGACTCAGCCAGCCTTTCCTAACCAACCCACCCCTGAGTTCTTGAAGCACTTTTCAAGTGGAGTTTTTTTTTTCTCACATAAAACTACTCTCAAATGTACAAGCCAGTCTCCCCTTGCTTAGGCTGTGACATCAAGGACAGGGACCAGGTGAGTCATCTCTGTGGCCCCATGTCCAGCATAGGGTCTGGTCTAGAAGAGCCAGTGTTCACAGAGAGCTTAGAGTGTGTGCTGGATGCAGTTAAATATTTGTTTGTGCAATCAGAGAGATAGGAGAGTATGTGAGGTGGAGGCTATGAGATGGGAGAGGACTCTGGAGCTCAAAGGAACCTGGGGAAGGGTGGGTGATGACAGTATTAAACTCTTCTGCTGCCCAGCAGGGAACTCATGAGTACTGAGCTCCTACTGTAAACCAGGCACCATGCAATGCATTGTCCCACATAGGTTATCATTTCAACCTCCAAAGTGCCCTTTGAGGTGCTAGCATCACCTTTTTCTGGATGGAGTTCTGAGAATCCAAGAGGCAATGAGACTCGCCCTGAGGTATGCAGCAAATAAGCAGATAACTTGGGGCTTTCCAAAACTCCCCAGCCCATCTTCTTACCACTACAGTCCTGTGCAAAGGGAGAGGACACTGCTACCTCCAGCTGGTGGCTTCCATGTGTATATGTGTGTGTGTTGGGGAAGGGACAGGGGGCACAGTGGGGAGGGAACAGAGCTGTTGAACAAAGGAGGGAGTACATTTGAGGAAAGCTGGCTGAATGAAGGAACTGAGACCAGGAGGGAGGGAAGAGTGACAGGGTTGCATGCATACACAGTGTAGAGGCTGATCACCTCTGCTTCCATCTCACCCCCACAGCCTACTGGTAGTTGATCTGCTGTGCCCTGCCACCAGGATTCTGGCTATGGTCACCAAGGGCCTTAGGTCAGTCCTGAGCTGCCATAGCCTCTAGGATAGGCAGATGGTATCTCAAGCCAATGGAGATGGCCTGGGATGGAACAGAGACTAAGACCACATCTGGACTTTCATGGGGCCTAGCTACTTCTGCCTTTGTGGGCTCTTTCTTCATAAACAATATTAAAATATACATTTTGTAACTGTATTGGTATGAAAATGAATATTATCCAGGCTGAACTAATCATTATTTATTCATTGTTATTATATGCATGTTTTTCTTCTGATGTTAAAATAATTTAAACCTATTTTGTGGACTCTAGGTGCTGGACCTACTATCCCTAACAATAAGTTGTCCCTGGAAGAGGGCAGCACAGAGCCAATAGGAAAGTGAATACATTGCTGCTGGGGAAGGGGAGGAGGTACTGGCTGAGGCCCCTGGGAGCTGGATTTCTGTCTCTACACTTGGGTACATCTAACACATGTAGCCACAGCAGTGCTTCTGGCCTCAGACAAGCTCCTTGATGTTAAAAGAGAGCAATTTATGGCTCAGAGCTCCTGACTGGAATGCAGAGACCCCATTCTCCCAGGCTCCTCTCCTCTAAAGGTAAAGGGAAGAACAGGGCCAGAGCTGGCATACTTCCAATCAGTCTTCCAGGGAAATGGTGCAGATGAATCAGTGGCTCCAGATTGTCCATGGTGTGGGACATGTTGTCCAGGTCACAGAAAAGCACCAGTATAAACAGGTACTGCTTGTGTAGGCAGAGGAAATGGCCGTGTCTTGGCTTGTGACAGCTTCACGTGGAGAGGAAGCAGACAACATGAGAGAGAGTGAGATGGGGAGGGGTCATAGGGTAGGTTATAAGAAGAGAAGCAGTGCCCAGAGCTCAAGGAAAGGAGGAAAGCTACAGAAATGAAAAACAATCCCTCTCTAGTGTGGTTGACACAGCTCACCTGCCTGTATTCTCACTGGATTCAAAAGCAGCTATAACTTTTATCCCTATTCTAGAGATTCAGAAACTGAGGCTTGGAGAGGTGAAGGAAGATACTTGGCTAACATTATACTCAGTTAGTTGATGGTGGGACTAGATTTGAACAAATTGGACCTCAGTCAGTAAGGTGGTGGCTGAGAAGTGAGGGGTGAGCCAGACAAGAGCGCTCTTTCTCCTGGTTTTACATGTCTGGGAAGCCTGTCTGTCTCTGCCCCACTTCCAATAAAATACACTTGATTTGTTTCCAAAAGACCCTGAGGAATATCAGCATATCAGTGGCTAACATGTATTTAGTGCCAATTGTATGCCAAGCACTGTTTACATATTTCACAAGCCTTTCCTCCTCTAACACTTCTTGTGTACCTATCATGCCAGGCACTGTGTTGAGTATTTTACATGCATTAGATCATTCAGTTTCCACGACAATCCTATGATTAATAGCCTTGTTTTACTCACAAAAACAACTGAAACCCAGGGAGATAAAAGGAACCTATCTGAGGACACAGGGCTGGCAAATGACAGAGCCTAGACTTAAAGCTTGGTCTGTCAGACTCTAAAGACCAAAGAAAGGCTAGGGTTGGGCAGGGTGGTGGGCATTAGACCCAATTATATAAACCCAGCAAAGAGAGGGGACTTGAAAATGGAGCCCAGTTGGAGACAGGGCAACAAATGACTAAGCCTGTTCTTCACACAGAGGGCCTTGAGAAATGGTTTCCATGTTCAAGGAGCAAAGTGAGAAAGCAGGTCTAAGGAGCAGTTGGAAAGATTGGGGTTGGATGTTAGGAAGCCCTTCCTCAGTCTGTGGGTCATAAAAATAACCATTTACAGTGGTACCTCGAGATAAGAGTTTAATTCCTTCCATAACCTTGCTCGTTTATCAAGTTGCTCGTATCTCAAAGCAAATTTCTCCATTGAAATCAATTGAAATGCCCTTAATCCGTTCCAGCCCCCCAAATGCAACCCCAGTTGTTCTTTTTTTAAAATTTTTTATACATATCTCCCCATTGCCCCCCTCCCTCCCAGGCATACCACAAGCCCCCAGTGTCTATGTTCATTGGTAATGTTTATATGCATGCATACAAGTCCTTAGATTGATCTCTTATCTACCTCACCTAACTTTAATCTTCCTGTTGTAATTTCATGGTCCGTTTGAAGCTTTACTGCCTCTGTATCTATCCTTTTGTTCATCAGTTTATAATGTTGTTTATTATCCACAAATGAGTGAGATCATGTGATGCTTCTCCTTCATTGACTGGCTTATTTCAGTAAGCATAAGGCTCACCAGTTCCAACCAGGTTGCTGCAAATGGTAAGAATTCCTTCTTTTTTTATTTTTTAAAAATATATTTTAATGATTTTTTACAGAGAGGAAGGGAGAGAGATAGAAAGTCAGAAACATCAGTGAGAGAGAGACATCAATCAGCCGCCTCCTGCACACCCCACAGTGGAGATGTGCCCACAAACAAGGTACATGCCCCCAACCTGAATCGAACCTGGGACCTTTCAGTCCGCAGGCCTACGCTCTATCCACTGAGCCAAGCTGGTCTTGGCGAATTCCTTCTTTTTAATGGCAGCATAGAATTCCATTGTGTAGATATACCACTGTTTTCTGATTCACTCATCTGCTGACGGGCACCTAGGCTGTTTCCAAATTGTAGCTATTGTAAATTGTGCTGCTATGAACATAGGGGTGCATAAATCCTTTCTGATTGGTATTTGTGATTTCTTAGGATAAATTCCTAAGAGTGGGATTACAGGGTCAAATGGGAGATCCATTTTTAGTTTTTTGAGGAAACTCCATACTGTTCT
>PVJN01026326.1:14280-29244 GCA_004026805.1 Lasiurus borealis | reverse complement strand
TGTGTGTGTGTGTGTGTGTGTGTGTGTGTGTGTAGACTCTGTGGCTTCCCTTCTTGCCTGGGAACGTGCTCAGAGCGGCCCAGGTGGTGCCGGGTGTCGGGTGTGAGCGTGGAGCCTGAGACAGACAGGGGTGTGGGGGTGGGGGGTGGGGGAGGGGCGAGGGCCTGCCCGGCGAGCGGATGGGAGCTCGAGATAATCGCCGGCCCCGGAGACGTGGCACCTAATGGGATGTCCGGGCCACGGAACTCCCTGGCAGCTGCCACTCATTTTGGGTGATTTTGGCGAATGAGTCCCTGGATGTCTTTTTCTTTTTCTTTCTTTTTTTCATATATTTTATTGATTTTTTTTTTTTTTTGTAGAAAGGAAGGGAGAGGAATAGAGATTAGAAACATCGAGGAGGGAGAGACATCGATCAGTTGCCTCCTGCACGCCCCCCACTGGGGATGGGCCTGCCACCAAGGTACATGCCCTTGACCAAAACCGAACCTGGGACCCTTCAGTCCGTAGGCTGACACTCTATCCACCGAGCCACCCAGGTTTCGGCAAGTGCCTTTTCTTTATAGCTACCCGGAACCCGTAGTGAGCGATCCTCTTCTTATTCAAGGATGCCTTCCCTGCAAAGGCCTCCAAGGTCAGGCATGGAACAGTGTAGAACGGGTGACCTTGAGGACAGCTGACCTTGACGACGGCCGCCATTCCGGTTGTGGAGAGCATCCGGCAGAAACTGGCCCGTGGGGATGCTGGGCTGACTTCTGAGTCATTATCAGATGCCGGTGTTCCCGTGAAGCTGTCCTGAGCAAGCTTGGTGAGTGCTGCGAGAGGGAAAGCAACGGCACTCCAGAGGCTGGTGGGGTGCTGATTGCTTTACTTAGAGACTAGTGGCCCGGTGCACGAATTCATGCACATCCAAAGGAAATTAATTATAAGAAAGTATTTTAATATTGCTATTCACCCTTTCTCTAGAACAGAAGTGTCAGAGATGACAGAAAATCAGTAAAATGTATATGAAAATGATATGTAAATTGATTAGTAAATAAACAATAATAACAACAAAGACATGATATAAAAACAACATTGATAGAAACAACGACTGAGACATTGATTAAACTTATTCTAACACTATAGGCCAGTGTCAGACGGGGACAAATCGATTCTTGGAATCAGAACGCCTTCTCCTCCGCAGATCCGGTAATACTTCAGCTTTGATGATGTTAGGTTGCAATCTTTTGATAATAAATCCAGTGCCATTACAAAGAACCCCACTGACTATTAAGATTTCTCAGTGGCATGATGATGGCACCCACTTTCAATTCTAATTTATGACAGGGCACTCCCAGAGGAGTAATACTTTTTTAAGAAATTCAATGGGGAAATTTTCCTTTTCGGCATCAACCACTGAACCTAGTATTATTGTTGATTGCACTCTCTTCTCTGAGTCTCCATCCACTACCCGTTCCCCAGCCTTTCCCACCATGTGGGAAAAGAATAGGATCCTCATTGCATCTAATGTGGGCAACGGGACACTGATTTATTTTATTTTAGTGGCGTTCGGATGATTGGGATCCAGTTTACGATAAACGAGCAAGTCCCTTTCGAAAGGTGCTCTATCTTCGTTTCTGAATATGACGGCAACTTCGGTAACATGGGGATAATTATGTCTACTATTATGATCATATTTAATCGCCGTTTGTTACTTCTGCGTGCCACAGTCGCTTTCTTTTTTTGTTGTTGACATTTCACCGAATGTCAACAAAAACAGCCAAATTCACGACCAACAATGACAGATTGAAGCACACACGTGTGATTGGCGCCAGCGAGAACTTTATATATATTGTGCATGCGTGAGTCAACTTAGCCTTGGACAGCTATAGAAATGGGTTAATTAGACCTGCTTTCTAATTTAGCTAAACTTTTTCCAGGTGAGCGAAGCAGCCCAACTTCTCTTTCAGGTAATTGTCAGCCACACAGCAGTAAATATCAGCGCAAAGCAGATTATTATGGTAGGTCACACAGGGAGAACAGAGGATGGAATATCTAACTGCAGCCGTGTTTGACTATGTTCTGCGCAGTGAGAAAACCTGAAGTCATTTTCAAGGTCTGCCATTTCTTACTTCTTTTCAGTTGGGTTATGTTTCTCAGCTTTCTAAACCTCTGTTTTCCGGCTAATGAGAAGAATATAGGATTCCCCGAGTCTCCTATCTACCTCCTCCAGGACTTCAGTGAGGATCACGTGAGATGAGGCATGGGAAAACGCTTTGCAGACATTTGGTCCGGTGTAAAGTGTTTCCACCTGAGGCTAGTTGTTGTTGCTAGGGAGAGGAAGCCAGGTGTTGCTATTTGACATCATTACCCAGACGATCAGTCACTTAGCATATTGGCCTTTTATATAGGTAGCTATTTCCTTAAGGTGGCAGAACTCAGAGATATCATGAAATTAACACTCCATCGGTATAGTATTTTTAAGGCGTACTGAGTTATAAACCAAAATATAATAGGCAGGCTAAAAATTAGCTTTCCGACATGAAAGAATCTCAAATTCGGATAAAGATGGGTTCTCTTTCTGACTTGGTGGGCTCTGGAAAAATGGGCAACAAAAATAATGACAATTTCCTATGAGCAAAAGCTTGCCAGGGCTTACTGCATTTTACTCGTTAGTTATCTCTCCATCCCCCCCTGCTTTGTATATAAGGTAACGGCACTAAGAAATGGAATTCTAGGTTTAATCATACTCCCACCAGCAAAGCAAAAGAAAGGAAACCACGAGAAGGGCCACTTCCTTCCTGCGATCATTTAAAACTGGACAACCCAGATGGTGATTATTTGATTGTGAAAATTGGGTTGTAAAAGGAGTATCTTCAAAAAATGTCAAGAGTAAATGCCCTTTTGCAGGCAAACAAGGGGCTGAACGAACTCCAGCAGCCTGCCTGCCGCCCAAGGCTCTTCATTGCGGGCAAAGGGAGCTTACCGGGAAATTTGTCTCCGAGCGGGCGTTGGGTGGTGCCAAGGAGCACTTGACTGAGAAGAGGAGATTAGGGGCTCTTGGATGCTTCACGGTTTACAGTGGAGAGCAAGGCTCGGGGTTCTGCGTTTGGAGGTGTAAAGAGTCTGTCTACCTCTGTTGTGGGAAAAGCATGAAACATAGGGACCAGGCAGTTCAAGAGCCAAGCTGATCTCATCTCATCTGTCTTTACTTTCTTTTTCCTTTTTAAAAAAATATATTTCATTGATTTTTTTACAGAGAGGAAGGGAGAGGAATACAGTGGTACCTCGAGATACGAGTGCCCTAAACATACAAGATTTTTGAGATACGAGCTGTCGAGCGAGTGATTTTTGCTTTGAAATATGAGCAACATTTGAGATAGGAGTAAACACGAGGATCGACCGGTTGCACACGACCCACCAGTTTACCGCTACTTGAGCGTCTCATAGTTTCCCACGCCTCAAGGTTACGGAACGAATTAAACTCGTATCTTGAGGTACCACTGTAGTTAGAAACATTGATGAGAGAGAGACATTGATCAGCAGCCTCCTGCATGCCCCTACTGTGGATGTGCTCGCAACCAAGGTACATGCCCTTGACCAGAATCGAACCTGGGACCTTTCAGTCTGCAGGCCGACGCTCTATCCCCTGAGCCACACCGGTTTCGGCTGTCTTTACTTTCTGAATGAGGCTGGGAAAGCTAAAAAAGCTTCCAAGAAAAAATGGATTCATCTTTAACAACCCAACTCCCCTCCTGTAAAAATCGGTGTATAATCTGGTCATGAGACACAGGCTTTAAGAACGCATCTGGGACTGTACACAGCTCCCTTAGGCACGCAGGTGATGCCAATAACGCACCTTCGCCGTGAAACTCAGCACCAGCCCCACGGCACGCTCTCCTTGCGGTGTGTGCTGGGGAGAGCTCTGGACAGCAGGTGGACGGGGGCACGCACACGATGGGCGAGGACCGTAGAAGGAAAACTTAGGGTTGAAAAAAATCTACACGAGGAAAGTAAGTTTCTTCCTCAAATGGCCTGTTCTCCTTCGGAGGTGGTGGAGAGCGTTCGGATAAATAAGCCCAGTCACACTCTCTTCTTTTTGTTGACATTCCCGGCCTGGTTCGCTGGAAGTAGACAATTCTGATGGTTTTTAGGGTCACTGAACAGGTTTCTGCCCTTCAGTGGTGCAATATTTCTACCTGTGGGCCACGTGGGAGTGGATGAGATGGGGGAAAGGTCAGGGAAATATGCCCGGAAGTGGATGAGATGGGGAAAGGTCAGGGAAATATGCTCCTTTCCCTCCCAGTCAGCGGTTCTCAACCTTCCTCATGCCGCAACCATTTAATACAGTTCCTCGTGCGGGGGGTGAATCGTCATGCAAATATCTGTGTTTTCCGGTGGTCTTAGGCGACCCTGCTAGCGGTTCTCCACCTGTGGATCACCGCTGTAGAGCCCGAGACCATCAGAAAACAGGTCGAGACCCACAGGTTGAGAACCGCTGCTCCCGGGGACGGACTGACTGTCCAGGACACCGGAACCCCACGGGAGGGACATGCTCACATCATGTAGATGTAGGGTTTCCCTTCAGCCGGACCTCAGGGGGCTCTGCAGGATGGGGTTCAGCAGCTCAGCGGTCATCCCGGCGTGTCTGTGGGAGGACGGAGCACTGCCTTCACCTGCGCTGCCATCTCCCATTGACATTTCAAAGAAAGACTCTCCTTCCAGAGCAAGACGCCCTGACCGGTTGGTTCTCTCCGAAGCACTGGCGGATCTTCCCAAGGAAGAAAGCCCGCCCACCGAATGTCACGGGCAGAGACCATTGCAAGTGACCACTTCAGGCCTCACCACGTGTAGTCAGAGTGCAAGCTGCTGGGAAATCTGCTACCCCATGTTTGCTGTTGTAGAGGCCCTGTGTTTGATATGCAGAAAAATGCTCTATGCAGCTTCGTCATCCATCTGTAGATATTCCAAGAGTGTCTGTTGTGAAAAAAACAAAACACCTTAAATGTTTCTGAGCAACGTACAGCCTTCCCAGAATGCCTCCGCCGTAGCTCTGCGCCGGGTTAATGCCTCGCACAGCCCGGTGTTGAATAACCAGCCCTTGTACTTGTAATGATCAGTTATGCTTTCCTTTGTGCTCGGCCGCGGGAAGGGCTGGGGAAACACTCAGGTTACCACGGTTGACGCTTCGGCTTGCGATGGCCGCCAGCCCGTGAGAGAGCGCGTTTCAGAGAGTTCTGCAGAAAACAAACAGCGCCCCAACGCCGCTCCCCGCTCCGCCTCCGCTCCCCCAAAGAAAACAACAGCCAGCCGAGGAGGCACAGGCGCGGGGAGAGGAGGACGGCCTCGCTAATGAGTCCCCAACTGATTAAAAATAAACACGCTCCCGCTCCTCCAACGGCCCGCGCGCCGTTTGTTGCCACAAACAGTTTAACTTGGGCAGAAGCAGAGAGCTGCCCTCAGATCTGTGACGGGAGAGCAGCTAATTATTTCCCCGGTGCCTCCGGTCTGAATGCAGAAACGAAACGACCACCGGCAACGCGTGGAGTGGGCTGCGGGAGGAGGAGCCGCTGCCGTCACGGCCGCCTTGGAGAGGGCACCGTCTCACCGCCACCGCCGAGCCGGGCCTTTCCCCCGGGGCCCTGCCCGCACGTTCGGGGCCCACCGTGTGTCCTGGGGCCCAGCACCTGGGCTGCAGAGTCCAGACCCCCTGGGTGTGAATCTCTGTCCTGCCTGAGTGACTTGGAGGCGAGTGACTGGTATTGGTCCGCTCTGTCTGGGCGACCAGCTCCCCCCCAGATGGAGCTGCTGAAACAAGGGTGCATCGGCTCACGAGCTGGGGGGCTGACAATTCAGCAGGTCTCAGCGGGACAGTTCATTGGTGTTCCTCAGAGGAACGGGGGCCTTCGGGGGAAGTGGGTCCCCCATTCTCCAGGTTCTCTCTCTTCCTCTAACGAGCTAGCCCGGTTCCTCTGGATCAGTGGTTCTCAACCTTTCCTAAGGCCGCGACCCTTGCATCCAGCTCCTCATGGGGTGGTGACCCCCAACCATGAAATGTTGCTACTGCGATGCATCGTGATGTAAATATCTGCATTTTCCGAGGGTCTTAGGCGACCCCTGGGAAAGGGTCGTTCAACCCCCAAAAGGGTTGTGACCCACAGGTTGAGAACCACTGTTCTAAAGGGTCTGAGATCAGTGGTTCTCAACCTTCCTAAGGCCGCGACCCTTTAATACAGTTCCTCATGTTGTGGTGACCCCCAACCATAAAATTATTTTCTTTGCTACTTCATAACCGTAATTTTGCCACTGTTGTGAATCGTAATGTAAATATCTGCGTTTTCCGCTGGTCTTAGGCGACCCCTGGGAAAGGGGCGTTCGACCCCCAAAGGGGCCGCGACCCACAGGTTGAGAACCGCTGGTCTGGATGGTGGCTGGCAGTTCCCCGCGGCAGGAGAGGGTCAGTCCCAACGAGCCACCATCCTTTCAGCCTTGACTTGTATTCCACGTGCGATTGTCCCGTTGGGGGCAGCGGGTCGCATGGCCATTCCCAGATGTAAGGCTAGAGACAGAGACTCCACCTCCAACGGGTGCTCGTTCAGGGGGTGGTGACCGCGTTTGGGAGCCCAGTAGCTGCCGTCGGCCACCTCGCTTCTCTAAGCTCCCAGTTCTCACGGGGGCATGAGGGTATCACCTCTGTTTCCCCGAAAATGAGACAGCGTCTTCTATTCATGCTCGCTCCCAAAGATGCGCTAGGTCAGCGGTTCTCAACCTGTGCGTCGCGATCCCTTTGGGGGTCTAACGACCCTTTCACAGGGGCCGCCTAAGACCAGCGGAAAATGCAGATATTTACATCACGATGCATCACCGTAGCAACATGTCATGGTTGGGGGTCGCCACACCATGAGGAGCTGTATGCAAGGGTCGCGGCCTTAGGAAGGTGGAGAACCACTGTGCTAGGTCTTATGTTCAGGGGATGTCTTATTTTTTCCATGAAGAAGACAGTGTACTTTTATTGTTGGACAAAGAAAGAAAAAGAAAAAAAGGGCAATTTATTTTCTATCTACGGTACGGTAGTCGTTGTCATCACAACCAACTCACGGAGGGGCCGCAGCGCAGCCGGAGCTGTTCAGGCCGTGCGAGGTCTCTTTAAATCAGGAGCCAGACGCCTGACGGTAGCTTCGGGGGGGCCTTCTGTCCCGGGGAGGCCTGATGTGAGGGGGAGGCCTGATGTGAGGGGAGGTCTTCTTTTCGGGGGGTGGGGTTGCCTGATAGGACAGGGAGAGGCAACACGGGAAGTAGGTCTTATTTTGGAGGGATGTCTGACTTTCGGGGAAACAGGGTAGTATCTACTTCCAAGGGTCCTGTGAAGGTTAAACGGAGCGATTCCTGAAAAGGACTCTCGGAAGCGTGTGTGGATGACTGTGTGTGGCTGGCTGATGCATAGCTGGTCTCAGCCACTTGTTAGCACTGACGTCCGGAGGTTCTCAGGAGCTGATAACCCCTTAGACACAGTCACTCCCTGAGCTGGCAGGCAGAGGGCCCCTATTTTACATTGGAAGCATTTTCTCTTTTCGGTCACCAAGACCGGGTTTGATGGTGGGATTCTGGGCAGGTTTCTTTTCTCTGTTTTATAACTTTTTTTAAAAATATTTTATTGATTTTTCACAGAGAGGAAGGGAGAGGGATAGAAAGTCAGAAACATCCATGAAAGAGAAACTTCGATCAGCCGCTTCCTGCACACCTCCTCCTGGGGATGTGCCCGCCACCAAGGTCCACGCCCTTGACCGGCATCGAACCTGGGACCTTTCAGTCCGCAGGCCGACGCTCTGTCCACGGAACCACGCCGGTTTCGGCTGTTTGCTCCATTTCCCGTGACGGGGTCAGAGAGCTTCTGTAACATAAAGAAAACACGGAGCCCACCTCCTTCGGAGGACAAAGTCCTTTTTGAAATAATGCCGCTGGGACGCTAAACAATTTTGCGCCTGTTTGTAGAGCTGACAGCCAGTCCTCACCATTTCCTTCCTGACCTGAGGCTTCGCGGTGCCAGCTTTCTCCCTGCTCCCCGAAGAGTCCCCTGTCAGGTGCCAGCCGCCTGCCTGTCTGCTTTCTGGGAGAGATTAGAGCTTCCTCATTTCAAAGTGCCCGAAGGTGACCGCCGAACAAGTGTTGTGCGTGGGATAGTAACCGTGGAAACTCTGCGCGGCTCTCTGGCCTGCCGGAAGTGGGTTCGGTACATGTAAAGCGACCTTGACCAGGGTGGTGTGGGGGTATTGGTACAAATTTAAAGGAGAATGTTAGAAGAGCCACCCTGCTTTCTGGGATAAAAGAATTAAATGTCCCTGGACGTTTACATTTATCTCCCGTATTGGTTAGAAAGTGTAAAACATTATAGCTGCAATCGGGTCGGTGGGGACTGGACAGATTTGTATTTGGTGAACTTTCTTTTTTCTTTTATTAAAGAAAGGAGACCTTTTTTTAAAAAAAAAAATTTTATTCATTTTTTACAGAGAGGAAGAGAGAGGGATAGAGAGTCAGAAACATCGATGAGAGAGAAACATCGATCAGCTGCCTTCTGCACGCCCCCCACTGGGGATGTGCCCACCACCAAGGTACATGCCCCTGACTGGTATCGAACCCAGGACCTTTCAGTCCTCAGGCCGAACATCCACTGAGCAAACCGGTTTCAGCTATCGGGGTATCTTTAAAAAAAAAAAATTTATTGATTTTTTTATAGAGAGGAAGGGAGAGGGATAGAAAGTCAGAAACATCGATGACAGAGAGACATCCATCAGCCGCCTCCTGCACGCCCCCCACTGGGGATGTGCCCGCCACCAAGATACATGCCCTTGACCGGAATTGAACCCGGGACCTTCAGTCCGCAGGCCAACGCTCTATCCACTGAGCCACACCGGCTTCGGCCCGGCACCGAGGCTTCTTGTTCCCGGGAAGGAATACCCGGTCACGGGGCCAGGCCTTCCCCGGCTCCGCCTGACCCCCACACTCAGCTCCGTCCCCGCCTGCGCTCCTGGCTCCTGCACATCACACTGTCATGGCGGAGGGGGTTCCCCAGCTGCCCCAGCCCCCCTCTACTCCCCTGCCTGCTCCCAGCACAGGTGGCTGTCCACCAGCAGGGGGTGGGCTTCTGCAGTGAGTTGGTATTTACTTATTTCTTTCTTTCCCTGCAGAAAGCCTCTTGTCCCTTTGGCCAGCGCATGGAGGGGCTCCAGGGCCTAAGGAGCTGCTGGTTTGGGGGAGAGGCTCTGGCAGCAGCCAGACCCAGGGGAGCAGGGCCCACCGGCTCCTGGCAGCTGGTGCGGGCGCCTTGGGAAGAGACTGGGGCAGCCTGCGAAGGGGGCGGGTGTGGCCCCTCTTCCCCAGCTTCCCTCCTCACCCGGAAGTGGTTCTGCGGGGTCACGGGAGCGGGGTCTGCGGGCAGCGCCCGGGCCGGCAGGTTCCCCTGGGCCGGGGTCAGGTCCTCTCCGGGCCCGGGGCCTCCACGCCCCTGAGTGTCACCCACTCCCCTGGGAGCCGGCTCGTCGTCTGGGGAGAAGGCGCCCCGCTGGGTTTGCGTCTGTGAGACGCTCAGGCCGGGGCTGCTTCTCCGTCACCTGGAGGCAGAGGCACCCGCTGTCCGGGCCACGTTGGTGGAGACAGCGGCCCAGCAGGTGGGTGTGGGCCGCGTGGCGGGTGGGGGCTCGCAGCCTTTGTTCCGGGAAACGCTCGGCTGGGCTGGGGGCTCCTGGGTGCTGGCAGCGACAGGAGTTCAGGGACCACCCAGTGTGGCTGGTCTCCGAGGCGGTTCTGAAGGCGGCGCTGGAGGGGGCCGGGCCAGGAGAGGACGTCCCGGGAGGTCTGTCCGTCCCACCCGGGGAGTGGGAGGCGGGTGGCGGGCGCAGAGGGCACTGCCAGTCTGCTGGGGCCTTTGCCTGTGGCGGTGGCGGCGGCGCTGGCACAGACACACACGGGCTGGCGGGGCAGGTTTCGATGCACCGCGCTCTCCAATCTCGCGGGACCGAGGGCAAGCGTGTCAGAGGGGACCCCCGCCCACAGCTGGCTGGCGGGCTGGCATTTTTGGTGCTCATGGCAGGAGCGCATTGAGACGTGTGTAGCAGAGTCACAGCGACTGCGATGCTAGAGCAGCGGTTCTCAACCTGCGGGCCGCGACCACGGCGGGGGGTCGAAGGACCAAAACACCGGGGTCGCCTAAAGCCATCGGGAAATACGTAAAATGCATATCAGGCATTTACATTCCAAATCGTAACTGGAGCAAAATGACAGTTGTCAAGTAGCCACCAACATTATTTTTGGTTTGGGGGTCACCGCCACATGAGGAGCTGTATTGCGGGGTCGCGGCGTGAGAAAGGTTGAGAGCCGCTGTTCTAGAGCCTTCCAGGAAGACAGTGAGTGTCTAAGCCACAGGACAGAGACCGGGAGGCTGTTCTACTTCAGCCAAACCCGACTCCCTGAGCCTTTTGTTTCTGTGGGCCCATCTGCCGTCGGCCCATCTTGGTGGACACGTTCGTTCGCTCGTTCGTTCGTTCGTTCATTCATTCATTCATTCATTCACAAGTCAGGAATGCATTGTGTGTTTCTAAGTGCCGGCACAGAGCTGGGAGGTGAGGGACCCGCTGATGGGAAAGGCATTCTGTCTGTCTGCTGCGTCGGCGTTAGATTTGCAGAGAAATGACCGTAAAGTGGGTGACCCGGGCCCAGGAGAGATTGGGAGTGAAGGCTGGGAGCACAGGGGAGGGTAAAGAGTGTCTGGAGGAGCCGAGACCGGTGTGGCTCAGTGGATAGGGCGTCGGCCTGCGGACGGAAGGGTCCCAGGTTCGATTTCAGTCGGGGGCATGTACCTTGGTTTCGGGCACATCCCCTGTGGGAAGTGTGCAGGAGGCGGCTGATCGATGTTTCTCTCTCATAGATGTTTCTAACTCTCTATCCCTCTCCCTTCCTCTCTGTGAAAAATCAATAAAATATATTTAAAAAAAAAGAAAGAAAAAATAAAAATAAAAAGTTCGCCGACCCCTGGGTAAGCTGCATGGATGGGCATCATTGGAGTCAGTGTGCTTGTTCAGAGACACCTGTACCCTGGCTACTGTGTCAGGGACTGTGTCAGGGACTGATTTGTACCAACTAAGCTAAACCTGTCATGGCACACCTGGTTAGCTCCCCTGTGCAGTAACAGAGTAGTATTGGGAAGCACTCTCTCCTCTCGGACCCCTCACCGCTGGGTTCCGTGGGAGCAGGAGGTACATGCGGATGGCGAGCGGCGAGGGCACTAAATCCATCCTTTCTCGAGTGAAAGGGGTTAATAGCTTACAGGTGGCCACACATCTGCGGCTCCTCTTTTTCCCGCCCTCCGTGCTCCACGGGGTGATTGGAGCGGGATCCTTTAAGCGCTGGCCTCGTCAATGACCTACTCTGCTGTCTCCCCAGATGCAGACCTGACGGGATGGGGGGGTCTCTGGTCAGGGAAGCAGACACACACACATAAAGATGACAGACATCCCACCCACCTACGCCTGCACCCAGCTTTTACAATTTAACGGCACCTGGCAGCCTTTTTTTTTTTTTCTTCCACGAAATATGGAGCGGCCTCATTCTTTGTCCTGGTCATGAAAATCGGGTCTTTCACATCTGCACTCGACTCTCCAATTGATTCAGAACTCAAAACGGGGATGGAGCCAAGGCTCGCTCTATCCACTGAGCCAAACTGGCTTCGGCAGTGAGCTTTTTCTTAAAGGGCCAGGGAGTCAATACGGTGGCTTCTCAGGCCTTTTACAATCGCTGGCACAACCACTCAGTTCGTGTGTGTTACTTACACGAACGGGTGTGGGTCCATTCCCACACGGACCCTTTTCAGAACTCAAACGGGAGCATCTTCCTCCTCCTCCTCCTATTGATGGCTTGATGTCTGGACACCCCAAGCCTGCATGCTGGACAGTTATTGGGGGGCTCAGCGTGGTGAGGGGAGGTCCGGGCTGCCCGTGCTGTGGTTTGGAAGGGGGCGGTGGAAGGGGTGGGTCTCCGGCTCTTCCTCACCGGCTGTGACATCTTTACGGCGGGCAGGCACAGGTGCGCGGCTGCTCTTCCAGGCGCAGGCCGTGGGAGGGGGCTGCCGCCTCTGACCGTCCGTGGCAGGTGCACTGGGTATAAAGCATAAGTGCCTTCTGATCGCACGGGTTGCTTGGCATTGACAAGTGGCCGCATCTCTGTCCTCTTTACCCATTGCTCAGCCGGCCAGGACTCTGTGTGTGTGGCTCCAGCCTGTAAATCATGCAGGGATTGGCTCGTGTTTGATGGCTGGCTGCCTCCAGTCCTGTGTTTTTTTTTTAAAAAACTTGTTTAGACCTACGGCTAGTGTTCGGGTCAAAGAGGGGACAGTAGACAGACCGCTCTCTTGGTGCGATGTGGCTTGGTCACGGGTGGTTGAAGCCACGGCCCTGCCTTGCTTACATGGTCTCTAAGTTACTCTCCCTCGTCCTGGCTGGTGTGGCTCCGTTGGTTGAACATCATTCCATGCACCAAAGGGTGGCTGGTTCGATTCCAGGTCAGGGCCAATACCCGGTTTTGGGGTTCAGTCCCCAGTTTGAGGCACGTGTGGGAGGCAACTGATCATCATTATTATTATTTCTCTCTCTCTCCCTCGCCCTTCCTCTCTTTCTCTCTCTCAAGTCAATAAAAAAACATGGACTCTCCCTGGTTGATTATGCAACCTCCTCTCCCGGCAGGTAGGCAGGTTTGCCAGGGCCCGCCCGGAGTTCAGACGCGGGCAGAATTTTGTTAGCGAGCCCGCAGAGCGGGACGGGGCCCCTCGCAATCACGGCCTGCCGGCCCCCGTCGGTCGGGGGGAATAAAACACAGCCGCGTTATTGCAACCGCGTCTTTTTAATAAAAGGAAATGAAAAAGTCTTAGGCGGGTCTCTGGGAACCGGCGCGCCCAGCTTCTCCAGGAGGAGCCGGGGAGGTTGCAAGGCAGAATTTCATCTGGAAGCAGCAACAGGAGCCGGGGGAGATGCAGAGCAAAACAGAGCCATTTTTTTGATGAGACTCGCGGAAGGGAAGGCTCTCCTTAAAGATGCAGATCGCGTGGCTGACGCTCGGCAGAGGAGAACGGGGAAATGAGAGGGACCCGAGTCTCAAGGAAGAGGGGAGGGGGTCTCGGAACCAGGGAAGACAGAGGAGGGGAGAGGCTGAGACCCCGGAGGCCAGGTGCTCGAGGAAACGGTCGGTCCAGGTCTCCTCTGCCTGCCTGATGCCCCCCTGACCCCAGCACATACAGTATTTGGTGACCCGGTCAGCCCCTCTCTGTGGAGGAAGGTGGGAGCCGGGCAGTGGGACCGTCAGCCGTGGTCCTCACCTGAAGTCCCATTCATTGGCGTGTGCTTTTCCTGGCGGGTAACCTTGGATCATTACAGAGTGCGGACAGTATACAGCGGCACCTCGAGATACGAGTTTAATTCGTTCCATCGCCTTGAGGCGTGGGAAACTGTGAGACGCTCGCGTCGCGGTAAACGGGTGGGTCATGGGCAGCCGGCCGATCCGCGCGATGACTCCTCTCTCAACGGTTGCTCGTGTTTCAAAGCAAAAATCGCTCGCTGGACAGCTCGTATCTCAAAAATCGCGTATGTTAGGGCACTCGTATCTCGAGGCACCACTGTAGGCGGCTCGCCGAGTGTGAGAGCGTTGTGGCAGCTTGGTCTTGGAGGTCGCATGATGGGGCACATAGATCGTGGGGAGCCCAGGACATTTTATGGAGAGGTCCAGAGCCCGTCTCCCTGCCGCCCCACTTTCCAGCACCCGTCTGGTTGTCCACAGCCCTCCCTGCCCGCTCCCCCTACCCCCCAAAACTCCGGGAGTCAGGCGGGGCGGGTGTCCGGAAGCAGTCACTGCACAGACCAAAGGTGACGGCCACGCGTGGTGCGTGCGTGCTGAGGGGTCTGTGTGGAGTGAGGACGAAGGGGTGGTCACCCACCACGCATCACCGATCTCTCCAGGCCGGTCTGTGGCTCCGGCCCGCGGAGGCCGGCGTGTGTCTCTCTGTCTCTCGGCGTTCTCAGCCAGTTGCCTCCTGCACTGCGTTGCCGGAGATGTGATCTGGGCCTGATCCAAGCAGTCGGTGTGTGTGTGTGTGTGTGTGTGTGTGTGTGTGTGTGAGAGAGAGAGAGAGAGAGAGAGAGAGAGAGAGAGAGAGAGAGAGAGAGGGCAGTGTGGCCAGGGGCATTGCTTGTTGAGGGGCGAAGAGACCCAAAATCAAAACCGACCCCCACCAACACCCGGTCAGAGCAGTGGCCTCTCCGATGCCATTGGTGCCCATGAGACGCCTCGGAGTCTGCAGCGGGCTCTGTGTGCCCTGTGGCTGTGCTCAGGGAGGCTGGCACACACCAGCGAGGGTATGTGAGCTTTTTGAGAGATGCCAGTTCCCAGGCGAAGGGTCCGGAGCCCTGATGAAGCCTCCCTCCCGCGGCCGGGGCCCCGCGTGGTGCTCTGGCAGAGCCAGCGCGGCTGGGTGTCTCTCCACGACGGTAACCAGGGAGCCCGCTGGCCGAGGGGCACGGGGTACGTATTAGCCATCAGTATTAGCGCTCCGTTCCTAGCGCTGACACTGACAGAGGCTCCCGTGTCGGGGAGCCCTGGCCCAGCACACATGTCTGCATGTCCGTCTGCGCTGGTCCTGGTGACCGTCAGTGCCAGCGTTGCCGTTGTGGCCAGAGATGAGGCATCCAGCCTGGGCCTGGCACTTCACAGGCTGCTGCCCGAGAGCAGGTGCCAGGGGGCAGACCTGGGCTGAGGTCTGGCACGTCTGGGAATTCTGGGGCGAGAAAACAAAGACCAACAAAAACAAAAACCCACCAGAGGCAGGGAGAGAGGGAGAGAGGGAGAGAGGGAGAGGAAGGGAGAGAGGAAGGGAGAGAGGAAGGGAGAGAGGAGGGGAGAGAGGAGGGGAGAGAGGAGGGGAGAGAGGAGGGGAGAGAGGAGGGGAGA
>PVJN01026326.1:0-14180 GCA_004026805.1 Lasiurus borealis | reverse complement strand
GAGAGAGAGAGGGAGAGAGAGAGGGAGAGAGAGGAAAAGAGAGAACCAGAAGGTAAAACACAAAGGACGCACTGGATGGGAATCCCGCAGGGCGAGCTGCAAGCCTGTGCCCCCGCAGCGGCAGGAGAGAGGCTTTGGGGTAACAGGGGGTGACTCCCTCGGGTCCAATAGCGGCTGCAGGGGGTCCAGCGGCCCCGGAAGGACACTCAGAAAGCCCGGCTTTGTAATTAATGGGGAAACGGAACGTGTATGGCCAGACAGAGAGGTCTGGCACCAGCATGAACAATCCGTCCTCCTCGTGGGCGGTCTGATGGGACCAGAACGCACCTCTTCCTTGGGCCTTGCTCAGTGCGACCCCGTGAGCCTCTCCTGGCCGCCCTCCCGAGTGGCCACTCGGGTGCTGGGTATCCTCCCTCTCACGGTGCTGCCTCCTCAATGGGCCCACGATGTCAGCAAAGGCGGGGGGAGAGCAGGCAGGGAGGGGCGTGCAGAGGGCTTTGTGTCCAGGCTGGGAGAGGCTGGCCGTCCGTCCTTCCATCATCAGATGGACTCAGTCCCAACCCCGAGACCCCCCCCCACCTGCCCCCTCCCCACGTCACCGCCAGGGAGGCTGGGAAGTGCAGTCTTGCTGGGTGGCCGGGAAGAGAGAGAGAAAGGGCCTGGCATGGTCTTGGCCGGAGAGACTCAGGCGGGAGGAGGAAGGGAGAAGGCAGGGAGTTTCATTTTATTTATTTTATTTTTACCAGGCCCTCTTATCCGCTCCCCTCAGGGGGCCGATACTATCAGCTACAAATTGCTTCCCGGCACCGGCTGCAGGTGTAGCGGGCGGGAGGCCGGAGGGCCGCGGGGACGGCGGCGAGAGGACGCCGAAAACCTAATCTGTTCCAGTCAGCGGGCCCTGATGGCCGGCCCGGGGGGACGCGGGCTGCATTTTCCGCGTTCGTCTCCGGGCTATTAGCCCGCGTTCCCCCCAAATCACAGGGGAGCGGGGCGGCCCGAGGACGGCCGCAGGGGAAAACGAGGTGCCGCCGTCTCCGAGCCGGCGCGGGGTGGCCCCTGGGGATTTCAGACACCCGGGAGCTCTCTCGACATCCATCTCTGGGACGATCTTGGAATCCATCGCCGGAGAATCAATGGCGTTAACACCCGGCCGAGCGCGGGGGACTCAGCCGCCATCAGTAAAGCTTTGTAAAGAGCAAACGGCGCCCGAACGATTTAATCTCCCCTCCTCCCTCCCTCCCTCTTCCTCCCCGTGACCGTGCGAGGCTGCAGACAGCAGCAGCGGCAGGGGACCCGAGAGATGAGATGGGGCTGGAATGTAGTGAAGATTCTGACGTTGACACCGGGGATTGTCTTTGACGTGTGAGAGGAGGCTGCTCCTGTCTCTCCTTCTGCAGGGAGTCGTGCAGGGGTCCGTGTGCCCACATGTGGGGGGCAGAGAAAGGGCTGACCCAGGGGTCCCGGGGCCAGGATCCACCCTCCCCAGGACCTGGACCGATGGTTCTCAACCTCCCTAAGGCCGCAACCCTTTCATACAGTTCTTTATGGGGTGGTGACCCCCTACCATAACATTATTTTTGTCGCTACTTCATCACTGTCATTTGCTACTGTTGTGAATCTTAATGTAAATATCTGTGTTTTCTGAGGGTCTTAGGAGACCCTGCTAGCTGTTTGCGACCCACAGGTTGAGAGCCGCTGGCCCGGAGGAAGGAAGGTAGAGGCCCAGGTTCCTTACACAGTGCAGCTGGCTGGCCCTAAGGCTCGGGGAAGGATGTTATTACACTGCGGGAGAGAAATGACTTTCAGCGCGGCCTGGGCTGGTTTAGAAAATGGGGCCCATTCCAGCAGGGATAAGTGTAAAGTGGCACGGGTCCCCCCCTCTTCTACCCCCCGGTCCCTGGAATAGAGCCTTGGGCACCCTCGGCGCTCAGCAAACAGCGGCAGGACCCCCCTCGCGAGGACCCAAGTGCGATAATGAGGCGGAAGTGCCCGGTCCATCACTCAGTGCCCCGTGAACGGCAGAGGTCTGCCTCGGCGCCAGGGACGCGGTGATGAGAAGTCGGGAGATCTGTCGTCGAGGGGAGAGGAGAACGCGGGCAGGTTATCAAGCTCGGAGCGGGCGGCGGTTATCTCGGCTCTCTCCGCGGCAAGGCCAAATGGGTTTGACCGACACAGAAGAGGTTTTAGGGAGACGCGAGGCAGACGCTCCTTCTCCAGGGTGGGCCCCGCTGAAGGGGTGACGGCCTTTTCAGTCCCCTGGGACTCCCCGAGACTAGGGGCTCCGCACGTCCTGTGCTCCCCTCCGGTCCAGCGCAGGGTGGGACACGTAGATGCACAGTAGATGCTCGTTGGCTGAGTGAATGTCAGGGGCATGCGGTGTTTGCTCAGGACTCGGGGAGTCAGTATTCTCTTTTTTTAAAAAAAATATTATTGATTTTTTACAGACAGGAAAGGAGAGAGAGAGAGTCAGAAACATCGATGAGAGAGAGATATTGATCAGCTGCCTCCTGCACGCCCCACAGTGGAGATGTGCCCACAAGCAAGGTACATGCCCCCAACCGGAATCGAACCTGGGACCTTTCAGTCTGCAGGCCGACGCTCTATCCACTGAGCCACACCGGCCTCGGCGGGGAGTCAGTATTCTAAGTGACCTTAATAAAGGAGATTGTTTTTATGTCCTTATTCGTAGGAGATAAAATGATCCTTCCCACGTCCATCTCACGATTCTGTTGATGTAAAAAACCACACAAATGTTTATGATCTAGTCCAATGGTTCTCAACCTTCCTAAGGCCGGGACCCTTTAATACATACAGCTCCTCATGTGGTGGTGACCCCCAACCATAAACTTATTTTCTTTGCTACTTCCCAACAGTCATTTTGCTGCTGTTGTGCATCGTCATGTAGATATCTGTGTTTTCTGATGGTCTTAGGCGACCCCTGCGATGGGGGTTGATGGAACCCCAAAGGGGTCGCGGCCCACAGGTTGAGAACCGCTGATCTAGTCTCACTCCAGTCCTGGCCTTGGCCCCATCCGGGCGGGCGGATAAGGTGGTGGGCGAGAGGAGAGAGAAACAACCTTTCTGGGGTCGCTCCCGGGCTGACCTCCTGCGAGTCCCAGAGCCGCAGAGAGAAGAGGGAGGGGTGCTCCCCAGTCTCCCGCTCCCGTCTCTGCTGCATCTCCGCCGTCAGCGGGCGCACCTGCTTATCTAGGCCCTGGCCACGAGCACACGCCCCATGGCTTGAGGCTGACACCCCAGCCTCCTGACCCCTCACCCTCCTGACCCTGTCCTTGGGGGAGGGGCCAGTCGGTCCTCGGCCCCGCTGCTCCGGTATTTGTTCCTGACAGTCCCACTTGAGATTCTAGACTAATTCCCCCACCCCCAACTGACGCCCATTTCCCACCCATATTATTATAAAATTAATATAGATCTTCTTCAAACAACATGCATGTTTAGTTTCTCAGGAAAGCCACACGGTGTTGGAGAGGGATGCCCGGAGAGTCCTTCTTGGGGGCGGTTGGTCTGGATGGCTTCCTTGCGGCATCTGCCGTCCTCAGCAGTGGCTGGTGTGTGTGTGTGTGTGTGTGTGTGTGTGTGTGCGTGCGCCCATTGCTGTTCCTAGCAGCTGGGTCCGAGGAGGATTGAGCTGGTCTGGAGCATGTAATTGAAGGCAGGGTTTTAACTGGGGGCCCAGGCACTGGCCTTGGATGGGTCAGAGAAGCCCGTGGGTGAAAACACATTTCCCTGTGTGCTAGTCACAGGTGTGCGCTCCTTCCGGAAGTGTCTGTCGCTGAAGAAAGACGATCCTAGGGCCTTAGGAGAAAGTCAAGTACAGTGGTTCCTCGAGATACAAGTTGAGTTTGTTCTGTAACCTTGAGGTGTGGGAAACGATGAGATGCTCGAGTCACGGTAAACCGGTGGGTCATGTGCAGCCGGCCAATCCGCGCGATGACTCCTATCTCAACTGTTGCTCGTATTTCAAAGCAAAAATCGCTCACTCGACGGCTCATATCTCAAAAAGCTCGTGTGTTAGGGCACTCGTATCTCGAGGTACCACTGTACTAGAGTGTTGGAATAGCCCTAGCCTGCTTGGCTCAGTGGATAGAGCGTCAGCCTCAGGACTGAAGGTTCCCAGGTTTGATTCCATCCAAGGGCACAGGCCTGGGTTGCGGGCTCGATCCCCAGAAGGGGGGCCTGCAGGAGGCAGCCAATCAATGAGTCTCTCTCTTCATTGATGTTTCTATCTCTCTCTCTCCTTCTGCATCCTCTCTGAAGTCAATAAAGAAAAAAAAAATATTTTTTTTTAAGAAAAAAGAGTGTTGGAATATTTCCACGGAGAGGGAAGGCATCGCAGAGAAAGGGCGTCGGTGCAGTTTGTGTTCTAGGGAGTGGCTACTCAAATGGTGGTTCAGCGATGGTGGCCAACTGCATAGAAAAAAAAACACACTCAAAGCATGCACTCGCGTGTGTTCCTTGGATGCCAGCGTTTCCTGTTCCCGATTCCTCCCTGGCACTGAGTGTTAGATGCCACCGCCCCCCTAATGTAATCATGTGGAACAGTTTTCAAACACGCCTTCTCCTTCCCCTCCTCTCCCCCGGCTCCTTTCCTCTCCGACGAGAACCGTTCCTCTCGGAGTCACGCCGCTCTCACACGTTCAGCTTCCCTCTGCAGCGGGGGAGACGGTGATGAGCGCTCGGGCGATGCCCTCCTCGGAGGCGCGATCAGGGGCGCATGTTCCCGGGATTTATTTCCGTCCTCAGGTGCCCCGCTTATGTAATCATATTCAGGGCCATGTCCTCTGAAAAAGCGTCTCTCCCGGAGCCTTCCGCATTTAGCAGGATTGCTTCTCTACTTAAAAAAGAGACTTAACAATCCCCCTTTCAACCTGTAAGCATCCCCGGTGAGGTTTCATTTCCATTTAAGTAACGCAGGGCTGGACATTTTAGGGCGGATGGGCTCCGAGGCCTGGACACTGGAGGGGAGCTGGGGAAATATCACGTCAGGGCCGGGGAGGGGAAGGGGCGGGACTGCATGCCCTCGAGGCAGATACGGCGCACCGTGAGCGGTGAAATGACGCACAGAGCCACGGTCCCGCTCCCGGTTATGCCTCCGTTTTCGCCAGAGCCGGTTCTGCAGGGACCTGGCTTCGTCCCAGCTGCCGTTAGTCCCGATTTCTCCCTAACCGCCGCCGCCGCACTAACAGCAGAGCCCGGACGTAACCGCTGTTCTCTGAGCACAGAAAAGCCAAGTTCTCCCAATTTAAAAAGCTCATTTCCTCAAAGCCCTGCGGATCGAGAGAGAGAGAGAGAGAGAGAGAGAGAGAGAGAGAGAGAGAGAGGGAGAGAGGGAGAGAGAGAGGATCCAAACGCAGGCCGTGGCCCGGTCTCTCTCATCTTCTCTCTGGACAAGCTGTGCTCTCCTGGCTCCTGTGCAAGGCCCTGGTCTCTCTCTTCTCCTCACCCACCTCACGCTGAGGCCCATCGATCCCATCCACCACCACCCCGGTCCCCCAGCACTTTCTCCCAGAGTCCTTCTTGCTTTAGGAGCTGCTATTGGCACGGTTAAGCGCCAGCCTGTTCGTCTTCCCGATGGGAAGTATATGCCCGTCCCCGGGGAATGACGGGGCACCTAACGTGTTAAGACCAAGTCCCTCCTCCTTGGTCCTCTCTCATCAAGGTGGCACACTTCAGCTTTTTTTAAAAAAATATATTTTATTGATTTTTTACAGAGAGGAAAGGAGAGGGATAGAAACTCAGAAACATCGATGAGAGAGAGAGACATCGATCAGCTGCCTCTTGCACACCCCCGACTGGGGATGGGCCCGCCACCAAGGTCCATGCCCTTGACCGGAATGGAACCTGGGACCCTTCAGTCTGCAGGCTGATGACGCTCTATCCACTGAGCAACACTGGTTTCGGCTCACCTATGGGTTCTTGCTGGGGTCTCCTGGGATCGGAGTTAGACGCAGAGGCGGGGAGACACTTGAAGACTCGACTGGGCTGGGTACCCTTCAGTCCGCAGGCCGACGCTCTATCTATGGAGCCACACCGGTTTCGGCATGCTGTCATTTCTCAAGGCAGCGTGGGGACACGCGCCCAGAAAGCCACTCGCGTCAATACTCACACTAGAAATCCCTGCAGTTAATGAAGATGCACCATCACGGTGTCCTCCTGAAACTCTCACACTGCCACAAGGAATAGAGAAGTCATAGAGGTCCCCAGCTAAATTTCGGCGAGTTAAAAATCCCCGTGAGAAGTTGGGTGAAGGATGCTGTAGAAGAAGAATTTTGACCCTGAAAGCGTGTTAGGGAGCAACTCGGCAGACGTGGGAGAATTCTGGAAGGCATATCACTTTAAGGAGCAGAGAGGACTGGAATGAAGGCTGGCCATCTCAAGGTGGTCCAGAGCGGCTCTGCGTGTGGCTTTGAACCGTGGACTGACCGAGTTCCTGGGAATGAGAAGGTTCCGGAAGTGAGAGCACCCAGGGCTCTCCGCCACGACACCCGCTGGCTTCGATTCGTGTTCAGAACGGATGGGTGTTTTATCCTGACAACCATCCGTTCTAAACACGTTTTGAAATTCCGAGCGGAAAAAAAAAATTTTTTTTTTTTTTTTTGAACCGTGTGCCTGGCTGACATTTGTCATTTCCAGCCCATTGATTTTCAGGGTGGATTTGTTCATTACTCATTAATGGATTAATTTGTTAACTCATTAATTCTTTCAATATGTATAAAGCGTGGGCTACACTCCGAGGCTATGAAATATGAATAAGGTCAGGCGTCCCCTGAGGAATTTTGTTACCCAGAAGAGGGAGATGCAGTCACTTAAAGAGACGCACTCTCGTGTTATAGAGGCTTATGAAAGCAGGTATGGAATTCCCGGTGTCAGTGAGAGAGACAGAGGGGGCGAGAAGGCCTGGCCCCTGGGATGGGGGAATGGCCAGAAAGAAAATTCATCGCGGAAAAAATTCTTGGACTGGTCATTAGCAGACAGACACAGGAGTAGGCACGTGGAGCAGAGGGGAGAAGGGCAGCCAGGCGGAGAGCTAAGTAGGCTACGTGGTTCCTGATGCTAACCATCGATTGCGTTGCCCTGCTTCCATTCCGCGCCAGAAATAGCTCGCAGAGGCAGGCGTTCGCTGGATTCATGGGAGAATGTCATTCTCTCTCTATTTTTTCTCCCTCTGACCGTGTAGGGAGTCGATCTGTCTTGACATTTTGGTCATAGTCCGGCTGTACCAGACTTTGCACTTGCCCTTGACCTTTGGACAGAAGAACCAGGAGGTCTGAGGTCTTTACCAGTACACATCCAAGTCCTCAGCTCCCTGTTTCTGTCCCACAAGCCAAAACCGACGTCTTGGCTTCAAGACCACCTGAGGTCATCTCTCCGCCATCTGCGGGTTGACCAGCTCACCGGCGAGTGCTTGCTGGGGTCTCCTGGGGTCGGAGTTAGTTAGACATACATGCACACCTACACGTAGGCTCACACACGAGTCTTGAAGATTCACCTGGGCTGGGTACCCACTGGCTTCGTCACGGCTGGGTCGGCCACCTCACCCCTGCAGCCTCATGCAGAACACATAGCACACATGCGCACGTACACACAGACACAGGCACACATACACACAGGCACACACACATACACACAGGCATGCACACACAGGCACACATACACAGGCATGCAACACAGGCACACACAGGCACATGTACACACCGGGACACATACATGCACACGTACACACAGGCACACACACGAGTCTTGAAGATTCGCCTGGGTACCCACTGGCTTTGTCACGGCTGGGTCGGCCACCTCAGCTGGCAGGCTTGCACGGTGGGGAGGCAGGGAGTTGTGTGTGTGTGTGGTGTTGGCAGGCATCGCTTTCTCTTTGCTGGGACCCCCCCTTAGCACGGCCAGAGCAGGGTCGTTTGCCTCTTCACGCAGAAGGTGGCTTCTCTCCGAGCAACGGCTGCACGGAGTCTCGTGTCTTAACATCCTTGGAACTCACACTGAGTGACTTCTGCCGCGTTCTACCGGCCACACATTCACATGGAACGGACCGTGTGCACATGCATGTGTTTACATGTGCGTACATGTACGTACGTCTGTGTGTGCCTGTGTGTACATGTGTATGTGCGTGCGTGCCTGTGTGTATGTGTGCCCATGTGTACACGTGAACGTGTGTGCATGCCTGTGTGTGCCTGTGTGTACGCGTGTATGTGTGTGCGTGCCTCTGTGTACGTGTGCCTATACCTGTGTGTACGTGTGCATGTGTGCATGCACATGTGTACATGTGCATGCGTGCATGCCTCTGTGTACGTGTGCCTGTGTGTACACGTGTATGCATATACACGTGCCTGTGTGTGCGTGCCTGTGTGTGCTGTGCGTTCTGCATGAGTCTGCGGGGTGACACACTGAGGCTGCCGGACCACCGATCTCCTTCCCATCTGCCGGGCGGGCGGTGCTCACGCCGGGGGAGGGGAAGAGGATGGAACCTCTCCTCTGCCCCGCGGGGCCGGGCTCTCAGTCACATCTGTGTGTGTCCTGAGACCAGCTGGCGGCTAACGACCACCCAGGAGCGGAGCTTGGAGGATGTGGGGAAATGAAATCACGGCTTAACGAGCGGCGGCGGCGGCGAGAGCAGGTCTGCCGATGGGCCTTCCGTCCGCTCCGGACACACCTTGCCGCGGGCTCCCGCCGCGTTCCTGGAAAACCCAGCCGCGGCCGCTGGTTCTTCCTGGAAGGGCCTCCCGGACGCACTGTCCCCAAAAGCCGGCGGCCAGGAGATTATTCTGTGATTTTTACCCCGGGAAGGCCCCGGCGCTGCTGGGACGCAGCCTCAGAATCAGAGTTTGGAGCCATCGTGCTGCAAAATCAGTTCCCAAAAGCGGTGGCTTCAAACCCCACGCCTCAGTCTACCCTTTGGGACAATGTTCACTGGTTTTCCCAGAAGGTCCTTCTCTGAGTCAGCGTTCTACAAGGTCAACGTGGTCCCTTCCCTGCAGCTTTTGATTTTGGACTAGTTTTTTTTTTTTTTTAAATATATTTTATTGATTTTCCACAGAGAGGAAGGGAGAGGGATAGAGAGTCAGAAACATCGATGAGAGAGAGACATCGGTCAGCTGCCTCCTGCACACCTCCTACTGTGGATGTGCCTGCCACCAAGGTCCATACCCTTGACCTGAATCGAACCTGGGACCTTTCAATCCCCAGGCCGACGCTCTATCCACTGAGCCACACCGGTTTCGGCTTGGACCAGTGTTTTGATGGTTCCTTTTTCCTTTCTCGGTCTCTGTCGTATGCGGGGCTCTGCCTCGGCTTTGGAATGAGACACACTGGAGTCTGACCCCCGCTGTCGCCAAGGCTAGCCGTGATGACGGACATAGCATCCCGCGTCCCTCAGCGATGCTGCTTTTGTGGTGTGGAAGTGATTTGGGAGAAGGCAGCTACCGAGGGCTTAACCGCGTCCGCCCTGTAGCGGGAACTCAGTCACCACTCCCGGCCGTGGTGTGGCCGCCACCGGGATGGCAGTCATGGTGGAGACTTGCACCTCCCCGTGCGTCTGCCTGTGACCTTGTCTCCTCTGTGTCCGTGGCGGCTGTTCTCGTCAGGAGACGCCATTCTGAAGCGCCAACGTCAGGCTCGTGAGTTCGTGCCGGTGGGAAAGGAACGGAGGAGCAAAGCATGCCTTTCGCAAGAGACGCCACGTGTGTGTGTGTGTGTATGTGTGTGTGTGTGTGTGTCTACAAAAGCGTCATTTTTACCCGTGAGCGGAGCGGGTCAGGAATAGTTCATGTCATGGGAGAGACCCAGGAAGGCCATACATGATACAGTGGCACCTCGAGATACGAGTGCCCTAACATACGAGATTTTTGAGATGCGAGCCGTCGAGCGAGCGATTTTTGCTTTGAAATACGAGACCGGTTTGGCTCAGTGGATAGAGCGTCGGCTTGCGGACTGAAAGGTCACAGGTTTGATTCTGGTCGGGGGCATGTGCTTTGCTTGCGGGCACATCTCCAATGTGGGGCGTGCAGGAGGCGGCTGATCGATGTCTCTCTCTCGTCGATGTTTCTGACTTTCTATCTCTCTCCTTTCCTTCTGTAAAGAATCAATAAAATATATTAAAAAAAAACACCCACCACGTTTGAGATAGGAGTCATCGTGCGGATTGGCCGGCTGCACAGGACCCACCCGTTCACCGCGGCTCGAGCGTCTCCTAGTTTCCCACGCCTCCAGGTGACGGAATGAATTAAACTCGTATCTTGAGGTACCACCACTGTACTTCGCCATTCGGTGCCACGGAGCCCGCATCCTCAGACCATGACACGGGTTCGTCTGAGGTCTGTGTCACATGAAACACAGGGGTGGGACAGTGACCAGCCACTCGGAACCTGGGACGCTGGACGGGAGCAAACGGAATGATGGTGGTGGTGTTGGAGGGGGCGGGGAGGAGGGAATGGCTTTCTAGGAATTCCCCATCGCGAGGATCCCGTTGCTGGGGCGGGAGGAGCCGGCGTGGCGCTCCACACGGAGCCCGGAATGTTCCAGCAGATTGAACATGGGCTCGGGGAGGGAGGGACCCTGCAAGTGAGCGGTGCCAGGCTCCCTCTGGCTTTGTCTTTGCCGGGGGCCCTGTGTTCTGCCTGCCACCACCAGCTGCTGCCTGGCCGGCCTGGGTTCCCGCAGCCGCTTGGGGCCGCGTCTCGGAGGTGGGGGGGGTGGGGGGACGGGGCCCCCAGGTGCACGCGCAGCTGCTGCGGGGTCCCGGGCTGGGCAGGAGGCCGAGCCGCCTCGAGGCCCAGGATGGCGGCTTCTCCCGCTGACCCTGCCCCCGACCGCCTCTCGGATCTCCCGCACACGTGACCTGTGCCTGCACGCCCTCTGGGGTCCGGGGCCGGGGGGACGGAGGGCTGACTGGTGGGGGTGGGGGATGCCAGCCCACCTTGTCCACAGCGTCTCTGGGAGCAGCCCCCGAGATGGGTTACGACCTCATCGGCTAGCGTGGGATCTGCTGCTGGCACACACACACACACAGACACGCACACACATGCACGTCGCATGCAGCCTCAGCACAGCGCCACACACGCTGTTCGTCAGCGGAGGAGGGGTGTTCACGGACCACCGGCAAGCATCCTTCCTGCGTGTGCACTGGGCTGCGCTGGGCTGGGCTGGGCCCCGGGAGACGGAGCAGGACCTCAGGCCTGCCCTCAAAGCCTGGTCAGAAGGTCACGGCGAGTCTTTTCCCCCGCTCCCTGAGGGGCCCCTTTATTACAGAAACGTTGTTGGGGTTGAACAGTGCACCCCAATGTGATAGGCCCAAGGCCTAGGGCCCAGCACCTGGGTGTGTGATGTCCTCAGCCATGGGGTGACTGCAGAGTACGTCGTTAAGAGAGGGTCACCCTAGCCGAGACCGGTGTGGCTCAGTGGATAGAGCGTCGGTCTGCGGACTGAAGGGTCCCAGGTTTGATTCCGGTCAAGGGCATGCACTTTGACGGTGAGCACATCCCCAGTAGGGGGAGTGCAGGAGGCAGCTGATCGATGTCTCTCTCTCATTGATGTTTCTAACTCTCTATCCGTCTCCCTTCCTCTCTGTAAAAAAAAAAAAAAAAATCAATAAAATATATTAAAAAATTATTATTATTTATTTCCCAAACCAGAACTTCAGTTCCCAGAGGCCAGTGCTCCTGTCTGTTTTGGTCAGTGCTGAGCACGTGGTAGGTGCTTGAAAAGCATTTGTTGCAAGAAGAAATGAGTGAGAAAGCAGGGTTAACTTTGGGCGATTCGTCTCTGTGTAGACAGAATGGTACTTCTCGACACTGCCGACTTCTTCCCTCCTCCCTCCCTCCCTTTTCCCTACTTCTTCCCCTCCCTCTCTCCCTCCTTTCTTCCTTCCTCCCTTCTCCCTCTCTCCCTCCCTCCTGCCCCTTTCTCCCTCCTGAAGAGGTGAGAGGAAGAGGCAGCTCTCACTCCATGACCACAGACGACCGGGCTTGAGTCGCCTGGCCCTGTGGGGTAAGCCTGGTTTTGTCCGGTTTCCTACCTCCCGTGTCTCTGAGCGGCGAGGATGGAGGCTCAGTTCCCAGCTGCTTGGCCAGAGCTGCTGGGATGAGAGGCAGAGGAGGGAAGGAGGTCTTTGCCTGCAGCTGAGTGACAGCCGAGCCAGGCAGCCGCCCTGGAGGAGGCAGTTTCCCACCTGCTGCCCCAGAGCAGAGACGAGGGCGGACCTGGGGTCCAGTGGAGCAGCCGAGACCAGGGAGACCTGGGAGTGGTACTCGGGAAAGGCCTGGCCCCCTCTCCCGCCTTAGAAACCGGCCCCTCCGCCCTCACCCTCGTAGCAGGCGTCCTGCCACACCTAGCCGCTCCCTGCTGCTAATTTGCATACTCCCCCCTGATTGGCTGGTGGGTGTTGCGGAGGCACGGCCAATTTACATATTTCTCTCTTATTAGTGTAGATAACTCACTGTTTTTGATCAGTTACCTACATTTCACTCATGATTGGATATACAGTGGTACCTCGAGATACGAGTTTAATTCGTTCCGTCACCTTGAGGTGTGGGAAACTATGAGACACTCGAGTTGCGGTAAACTGGTGGGTCGTGTGCAGCCGGCCGATCCGCACGATAACTCCTATCTCAACTGTTGCTCATATTTCAAAGCAAAAATCGCTCGCTCAATGGCTCGTATCTCAAAAATCTCATTTATTAGGGCACTCATATCTTGAGGTACCACTGTATAATCATTTTGCCAACCCTGCCCTTGGACGGACATACAGGCTATTTTCAGGTTTTTACGTTGGCTATCTCTGGGCCCATGTGCAGGCATGTCTACAGGCTGGAGTAGAATTGTTGCTTCAAATGGCCTGTCCCTCACCAGCCACCCCAATCCCAGGAAATGACCGCCAGGAGCCCCCGTGCATCCAGGAGCCCTGGCATGGGAGGGTAGTGAGCTCGTAGACGGGTGAGGCGGGTGGCAGCGAGCTGCCCGTGTCCATGGGGACAGGCGCCTTCCCTAGGTGGTCACCGGGCTCCTATAGGGATCCAGAGCTCCATGCGGGCTGGCCAGCTGCCTCGGTGGCTGTGTTTTGTTGGGTTCAGAGTGGATGTGGGTGCACCCCATAGTGGCCCAGGAGGCTCCTGAGGACCCAGGTCCCTGGCCGGGCAGCGACCGGAAGTGGCTGTAAGAACACTCAGGTCATGTTCCCGCAGGATGGGGGGTCTCGGGCCAGGATGAGGTGGGGGACATCTTTTGTTTTTTATTTTTTTAAAATATATTTTATTGACTTTTTACAGAGAGGAAGGGAGAGGGATAGAAAGTTAGAAACATCGATGAGAGAGAGACATCCATCAGATGCCTCCTGCATGCCACCCACTGGGGATGTGCCCGCAACCCAGATACATGCTCTTGACCAGAATCGAACCTGGGACCCTTCAGTCCGCAGGCCCATGCTCTATCCACCAAGCCAAACTGGTTCCGGCGGGGGGACATCTTTTGTTCCCCAACTAAGGCCTAAGAGGGGGCCGTGGCTGCACCTCTGAGAGCGGCTCCCTCGGGACAAAGAAGACCGGGGCTGGGAGGGCCTGGCCGGCTGCTCACTCGGGCAGTGGGGGTCCCTGCTCTCCCCCTGCAGCCCCCGCTCCGCCTGGGCTTCAGCGTGGTGCACCGTGCTCCCCGGTGGTGGGGGGAAATGGAAAACACGGGGCAGTCGGGGACGGCGACAGGAAGTGGGGGGCAGCCGCTGTGGAGCGGACCCTCCAGCGATGATTAAAGTGGAGGCAGGTAGCCTGTCACGTGAGGACGGGCCTGGCTGTTCGCGCGGGTACCACACTGCTCCGAGGAGCGTTGCCATGGAAACCCAGACAGAGATGGAGCAGCGGTAAAGGAGACCTGCCCCGAAAGCAAAATGTTATGGATTGGATGAAGGTTTGTGGGGGGGGAGAAACGGGAGGGGCTGGCCGTGGAGGGCAGGGGGGCAGGGGCCAGTGACCCAGGTCATGACCATGTGCAGAGTGAGTGTGTGTGTGTGAGTGTGAGTGAGTGAGTATGTGTGAGTGTGTGTATGTGTGTGTGAGTGTGTGTGTGTGTGAGTGTGTGTGAGTGTGTGTGTGTGAGAGTGTGTGTGTTTGTGTGAGTGTGTGTGAGTCTGTGTGTGTGTGTGAGTTTCTGTGTGAGTGTGTGTGAGAGTG
>PVJN01026325.1:0-29071 GCA_004026805.1 Lasiurus borealis | reverse complement strand
GGCAGTAAGGAGCAAGGGGTCCTGAACTATGAGAGAGCACAGGCTAGGCTGATGTATACTGCCTCAGTGCAAGAATTTTGTTCACCAGGCCTCTAATATATTAAAAAATTCATACACTGTGACCAAGTAGGATTTATTACAGGGATGAAAGGCTGGTACAATATTCACAAATCAGTAAATATGCTACATTATATAAACGAACTGAAAGACAAAAATCACATGATAGCAACAGATACAGAAAAAGCATTTGACAATATATCCAACTACCATTTTTGTTAAAATCTCTGAGCAAAGTGGAAATCGAAGAGCATATCTCAATGTGATAAAGACCATATATGACAAACCTATGGCCAACATCATATGCAATGGGCAGGACCTAAAAGCATTTCCCCTAAGAACAGGAACAAGACAGGAATATCTGCTTTTAACACTCTTATTCAACATAGTACTGGGACTCCTATTCACAGCAAACAGACAAGAAGAAATAAACCAGATAACTGCCACACATCCAAAATAGAAATCATCCCACATGCCATATTTTTAATTTAATTTAAAGAAAATCATCTGACTCTGGAGTTGAATAAAAGGTGTCATCTTCCTCTTCTTGTCAGGTGCTTGGTTCGATTATTTCTTCATCTGATGCCATTTATGGGAATTGGATTTTATTTGCACAATATAACATATTACAATGATAAATTCAATAATAAAATAATATTTTTCAATTCTACAGAAATACCAACAAAAGCAAGAATAAAATAAAAATAATTTGTCAACTATAAAAACACTAAATTTTGTTGACACTCCAAAGATGAAATCTGTAAAAATAATAATGAAGATTGCATACCATGTTTACCATTTTAGGCGTGAAATTCATAACACAAACAAATCTCAAGTGTCATAGTGTTTATCTCTCATGAGTCTGAGAGGCATCCCTATATATCGATATATGAATTTCTTCCATATGTGCTGGGATATTTATGAATTTAAGTTACCATAGTTTTCTTTACAAACCCAGAGATGTCACTAACAAATCTGATTTTAAAATTAGTCCAGTAGACTTGATGTGCGAGGTTTGCAGCTATAATCACATGTGGTGTGTGGGGAAGGTCTAAAGATGCTTATGGCTTACAAAGGCAAAATGCATCCAAATTGGAAAGGAAGAAGTAAAACTCTCATTATTCGCAGATGACATGATATTGTACATATAAAATCCTAAAGACTCTGCCAAAAAACTACCATATTTAATAAATGAATTTGGTAATGGAGCAGGATACAAAAACAATACCCAAAAATTGATGGCTTTTTTATACACCAAATAGAGGTCCCATGCCTGGTGGGGTCCCTAAGCCTGGCCTGTGCCCTCTCGCAATCCAGGACCTCCAAGAGATGTAGTAGTGCATGAAGCAGCATGCAACTGGGGAGAAGCCCAAGTCTGGGCCAGGCATCACACTGCTCTCACTCATTCTGGCCCTGCTGTGCCTGCTGCTCAGCAGTGATGCTGTCTAGGTAGGAGAGGCTCACACTGCAACTGTGCTCCTCAGCTTTGAATCCAGCATCTGGCTCATGTTGGTAGGCTGAGTGGCACTCCCACTGTGAGAGTGCACTGAACAGCAGGGGCAGCTCCTGCATTTAGTTAGCATATGCCCCCTGGTGGTCAGTATGAGTCATAGTGACTGGTTAAATAGTTGACCAGTCACTTAGGGTTTTATATATATATATAGGTAATGAATTCTCAGAAAGAGAAACTAAACAGATAATCCTATTTACCATTGCAACAAAACAATTAAGGCACTTAGGAAGAAACTTAATCAAGGAAGCCAAAAACCTGTACTTGGGAAATTATAAGACATTGAAAATAGAGATAGAAGAAGATATAAACAAGTGGAAGAATATACCATGTTCATGGATTGGTAGAATCAACATCATTAAAATGTCCATACTACCCAAGACAATCTACAGATTCAATGTAATCCCCATTAAAATATGAGTGCCATATTTCACATAGCTAGAACAAATACTGCAAAAACTTATATGGAATAAAAAAAATACACTAAATAGCTACAGCAATTTTGAGAAAGAAACACAAAGTTGGAGGAATCACAACACCAGATTTTAAGTTATATTAAAAAGCCACTATAATCAAAACAGCCTGGGACTGGCATAAGAATAGGAATATAAATAAGGAATAGAAGAGAGAATCCATAAATTGACTCAAGCTGTTGTACTCAATTAATATTAGACAAAGGAGGTAAGAGCATAGAATGGAGTGAAGAGAGTCTCTTCAATGAATGGTATTGGGAAAACTGGAAAGATATATGCAAAACAATGAAACTAGACCACCAACTTACACCCTACACAAAAAAAATATGAAAATGGATAAAGGACTTACCATTTGAGACAGCATAGAAAGACTTGAAGAGTACCATACTAAGTGAAATAAATCAGTCAGAGAAAGACAAGTATCACATGATTGCACTCACAGGTGGAACCTAAGTAATAAACTAAAGTGATGAACAGTGTGGATCCAGAAACTTGAAACATGGAACAGAGAGAGTGTGGGATCTCAGAGGGAAGGTAGTGTAGGATGGGTAGATTGGAGTTACTTAATCAAAGACCTTGTATGCATATATGCATAATGTATGAACCTAGACAATATGGTGCTGAAGGCTTTGGGTGGGTAGGGGGCAGGGGCAGGCTGGATGGGGTCAATGAATAGGAATGGAGACATATGTAATACTTTAAACAATAATTATTTTTAAATGTGGATCCTCAAATGATTGCTGAATGGACTCAAAATCAGGAAAGGGTGCTAATTGCCACCATGGCTGATTAATTCATTTTCTGAGATTAACTTTGTTCTGTTAGCCAACAGCCAGCAGCATTTGGGGATGTTCTGATCCTTCAAAGAAACCACCGATAAAATAAACTGTAGATGAGAGGAAAGCACAGTCCCCAATGAGATGTGTCAATGCTGAAAAAGAATGTAAACAAACAAAAATGAAATGTTTTATTGTATAATTCAGTTAGTGATACAATTCTGAGTAAACGGACACATATTTGGGAAGTTAGTATTACCTGTGTTTACATTATATAACTCCGAAAGATAATTTAACAGAGATGTCTTAGTCCAACTTTCTTATGTGACTGCTGGAAAAAAATATAGTAGCTGCAAACCTTGATTGACTTGTATTGATAGTAGAGAAGGGACGATTTATTCTAGGAATATAAACTACCTGTCTGTATTTGTAAAGTGTCTCTGTTGGTCATGCATTCATTAGGTAGTTAAAATGAAGCAAAGACACTCAGGTAAAAAAAATAAAACACTTATATTTTCTTTCTTTTTTTTAATAGTTTTGGTTTGTGAGAAAGCTGTCCTTGATTTTTGTTGGTCTTAGGGAAAGAAAAACTTCCTTTAGGCATCTGACATAAATGATAGTGTAGGGGATGTTTTCTCTGTCTGTTTTTGTTTTAAATGCAAGTTAATAATTAAGAAAAAATATTCATTTTTTATTTATCAATTTGAGTGACAAATTGTTCAGAGATCATAATTTATCAGTGTTTCTTTTGGTCAACTTACAATAAAAAAGGTAAATAAATATATACCAGAGGCTCAATGCATGAATTTCATGAAAGAGTAGGACTTTCTTCCCCAGGCTGCTGGCACCAGCTTCCCTCTGCACCTGAGAACCAGGATTCCCTCTGGCCACCAGCAGGCACCCGGGACTTGTGCTTCCCTCACAGCCCCAGCTTCGAAGGTCTTCTGGAAGGACGTGCAGTCTAATTATCATATTATGCTTTTATTATTATAGATGTGTATGTGTGTGTGTGTGTGTGTGTGTGTGTGTGTGTGTGTTTGTGTGTATGTATTTATGTGCTTAAGCCCATCACCTTTTTTTCTCCACTTAGACCCACTCAAACATCCCTTTCTTGTGACAGCTGTCAGTGTGTTCTACTTATCTGTCTTTTACCTCCTGCTTTTTAGATTATGTCTTTTGTTTTTAACCTTTGACATTATGATTATGATGTATCTTGATGTGGGCCTCTTTGGATTCATCTTCATAGGGACTCTCTATGCTTCCTGACTTGTATGACATTTTCCTGCATCAGTTTAGGAAAGTTTTGTCAATACTTGTTCAAACAGGCCCTCGATCCCTTGCTCTCTCTGTTCTTCTGGCACCCCTATGATGCAGATGTTTTATGTTTTTCCAGAGTTCCTTTAGACTTCCTTAATTAAAAAAAAATTCATTTTCTTTTTGTTGCTCCATTTTGGTGCTTACTGTTATCTTGCCCTCTAAATCATTGCATTGATCCTCTGCTTTATCTAACCTGCTATTGGTACCTTCTAGTGTATTCTTCATTTCTGACTAGTTCTTTTTTATGATATATATATCTCTTTAAGTTCACACTAAGATAATTAATTTCCCCCTAAGGTCCTTGAGCATTCTTATTACCATTGTTTTAATCCCATTATTATATTTTCATTTGAAAATAAAAAAAATATATTTCTTACTTTAACCATAAAAAATTTGGAAGGCAAAAATAATATTTTTAAAGTATTTGTATATCACAAGTTGAAATTCTATTTTATTGCTGGTTATATACCTTAGATATTTCATGCAGAAATCCTCATAGAACCATTGAAAATCTGGTAGTTTTACATTCTTCTATAATGCGGGTATAATGCCAACAATTCTGTACTAAAATACCTGACTATGCCATAATTTCATTCATACTTACAACTAGATATCTAACCCTATCCAACCTCTTAAGAATTAGAATGTTGTTTTCCAATTAATGTGAGTCTTACTTTGAGGGATTCCCATTACTGACTAAATAGTAGCGAACTATGGTTACTAAAATTGATCAATAATCTTCTAAGAGTATGAGATATTTTTCCAACTGACTTATTCTCTGGCCTGTACACATAGTTAAAACTAACACTAGACCTTCTTTCTGTTAAGAAATGAATAAAAACAATGTAGTATAATACCAATACTTGAATTTGGTACTCAGTAAAAGTACAGCCAATTTCATTTTCATCACTACCACCACTTTCATTTTTTTGCTTTGTTTTTGCATTATTTGGGTTAATTTGCTCTCCTGCAACTCTTGCCAGCCTTGATAATATGGTCTTTACAAGGATGGACCATTTAATTTTACTTACCATCCCACTATCCTTAGCAGCTAGCTTTCTGCTTCATGTTTTTCTTGATGCACTTTTTATTATTTTTTTATTAATGTGTTACATGTATACATATCTTCCCATTGCTCCACACCCTCCCAGGTATATCCTAACCCCCCATTGTCTTGTGTTCATTGGTTATGCTTATATGCATGCATACAAGTCCTTTGGTTCATCTCTTATTTACCCCACCTCTCCTTAAACTTTCTGCTGTAATATGACAGCCTGTTTGATGCTTTACTGTCTCTATGTCTATCTTTTTGTTCATCAGTTTACAATGTTCTTTATTATCCACAAATGAGTGAGATAATGTGGTGCTTCTCCTTCATTGACCAGCTTATTTCACATTGCATAAGGCTCTCCAGTTCCATCCAGGTTGCTGCAAATGGTAAGAATTCCTTCTTTTTTTATGGCAGCATAGAATTCCATTGTGTAGATGTATCATAGTTTTCTGATCCAGTAATTTGCTGATGGGCATCTAGGCTGTCTCCAAATTGTAGCTATTGTAAATTGTGCTGCTATGAACATAGGAGTGCATAAATCCTTTCTGATTGGTGTTTCTAATTTCTCAGGATATATTCCTAAGAATGGGATTGCTGGGTCAAATGGGAGATCCATTTTAGTTTTTTGAGGAAACTCCACTGTTCTCCACAGTGGCTGCACCAGTCTGCATTCCCACCAGTAGTGCACAAGGGTTTCTTTTCTCTGCCTCCTCACCAACACTTGTCATTTGTTGATTTGTTGATGATTGCCATTCTGACAGGTGTGTGATGGTATCGCATGGTCGTTTTGATTTGCATCTCTTGGATAATTAGTGACTTTGAACATGTTTTCATGTGTCTCTTGGCCTTTCTTCTGTCATCTTTGAAAAGGTTCTATTTAGGTCCGTTGCCCATATTCTTATGGTACCCTTTATCTTCTTTTTATCAAGTTGTATAAATTGACTATAGATGTTGGAGATTAAACCTTTACCAGTGATAACACTTGCAAATATGTTCTCCCATACAGTGGGCTTTCTTGTTGATTTGTTGATGGTTCTTTTGCTATGCAAAGGCTTTTTATTTTGATGTAGGAATAAACCTATCTAAGAAGGTAAAAGACCTATATGCAGAAAACTACAGGACGCCGAAAAAAGAGATAAAGGAAGTCGTAAACAGATGGAAGAGCATACCATGCTCATGGATTGGGAGAATCAACATCATTAAAATGTCCATACTACCCAAAGCAATATATAGATTAAATGCACTACCCATTAAAACACCAACAACATATTTCACAGACCTAGAAAGAACTCTCAAAAGATTCATCTGGAACAAAAAAAAAAAAGACCCTGAATAGCCACAGCAATCTTGAGAAAGAAGAATAAAGTATTTGGGATTTCAATACCATATTTCAAGCTATATTACAAAGCAACTGTTCTCAAAACAGCCTGGTACTGGCACAAGAATAGACATATAGACCAATGGAATAGAACAGAAAATCCAGATATCCACCCAAAACAATATGCTCAAGTAATATTTGATAAGGGGGTATGAACATACAATGGAGTCAAAACAGCTTCTTTAATAAATGGTGTTGGGAAAATTGGAAAGATACATGCAAAAAATAAAACTAGACCACCAACTTACACCATACACAAAAATAAACTCAAAATGGATATAGGACTTAAACATAAGATGGGAAACCATAAAAAGACTAGAGGAATCCACAGGCAGCACAATGTCAGACATAGGCTGAAAGAACTTCTTCACTGATACTGCTCCAAGGGTAATAGAAGCTAAAGAAAAAATAAACAAATGGGACTACATCAAAATATTATTTCTTTATTATACATTCATTATGTATGTAATATTTGTAAATACTAATAATTACTATTATCAACATCATAGCTAAATCTTGCACACAGCATATTTGTTAGATGATAATAAGTACTTAATATGTATTAATGACTTTTTTCTTTTTAATAGAGAATTTTGATTTCAGAAAAGAAGGAAGAGGAAGAGAGAGATATAAATTTCAATGATCAAAGAGAATCATTGCTTGACTGCCTCCTGCACACCCACCACAATGTATTGTGCCCGCAACACAGGCATGTGCCCTGACCAGGAATCGAACCATGACCTCCTGATTCATAGGTCTATGTTTAACCACTGAGCCATGCCAGCTGGACTACCAATTTATTCTTTACAAGAACCCTATGAGGTAGGTATCATTATTATCTGTATTTGACACCTGGATAAACTAATAAACTGAGTGGTTAGTGACTTTCCAAACTCTCACAACTAGTAAGTGTCTAATAGGTGGAAATGAGATTTTAAAAATGGAATTTTATTTGTTTTTATTTGTAATTTCTAAGTTTTCTACAATCTAGTATTATCAATGAGAAATATACATTATATTGGAGGCCACCTATTAGACATAACCATTGTTAACATTTTGATTTCTTTAACAATATTGTTTTATTTTAATAGCATTATGCACAGTTTTGTGGACAATTTTTATTTAACAGTGTATCATTAACTTTTCCATGACAAATACAGCTATATATTCATAATTCATAATGGTTACACATTATTAATTAGTTAACTTACTAGTTATATTTATCATGATGGTTTTTCTAATTTTTCATTATTCCAATCAGTTTTATGATAAAATCTGTGCATAATGTATGTATGTATGTAACTATTTTTGGTGTATAGCATGCGGTAAAAGCATTTTGGAAGTTTAAGGAACCTATGAAAAAGTAGAATATTTGGAATTAGTATTGATGTAATGTTACTTCATTAATTCTTCCAAGTAAACTGTAGCATTCTATACTTATGATATTTTTAATATATAAATAATTTATATGAATTAAATATTTTCTTTAATTTACATAAATATTAGTTTACTCTTCTAGAAATAATTTCATTTTAAAAATATTTTAATGTAAAAAATTCTATGGATGAATCAATAAAATAAGGCTATAAATAAATATATTTTAAGACATATTTTTGCTTACTTTTAGTGTCCATTTTCACTTTCAAGTGTTTGCTGTTTGGTATAAAAATTATATTAGGTGAAAAGTTTAGTGGGAACTTTATATGGATACATGAGGCTTTTAACACGTGAAGACATATCAAAATACATCTAAACAAACAAACAAACAAACAGAAAAACATAGCCCTGAGTGGTTCGGCTAAGTGGATAGAGCATCGACCTGCGGACTGAAGGGTCCCAGTTTGATTCCGGTCAAGGGTATGTACCTTGGTTGCAGGCACATCCTCCAGTGGGGTTTGTGCAGGAGGCAGCTGATCGATGTTTCTCTCTCATCAGTGTTCTAACTCTATCCCTCTCCCTTCTTCTCTGTAAAAAAAATCAATAAAAAATATATAAACAACAAACAAACAAACAAACATACCTGAGGATTACTTATGCCATTGCCTGACTCAAATGAAAAAAAGACATAAGTTAATTGAACACTAGTTTTCTATAATGGAACACTGAGTGAATCTCCACAAATTAAGTGATATTGTATATAATCAATTATTAAGTGCTGTGTATATAATCAGCCCACCAACAGGTCTTTTTCCCTTTTAACTTCACATTTTATTTTACTCTTGGTAGAATATCAGATTACCCACCAATAGATTATATCTTAAATACAACACCAAATAAATCTGCAAATCTATTTTAATATATTAACTTCTTTTTGTAAACTTAAATTTAAATGTTTATATTTGGTTTAAAAGTTACTAAATAATTAGCTTGATCAAATGTTTCACTTTCTTTTTTCTGTGTCATAAAGACTCATAATGGTCTGTTAACCTGGAAGAATCATATTAAATCTCCTATTTCCAGTTTTTAAAAATCACTTTGAGGTGGCAAATGACTACATTTGGTTCATATAATCATAAAGACCATCACCAACATTTCATGTTATCATAATTGATGATGATTGATGAAATTTTTCATTTCAATTTTATCTTATCCAACTAATTTGCCAGACAGATCCAGCCTAAATTTATTTCTACATCCTTCACTTTTTTCACTTATATACAAAACACATACATAATCTCAATCAATAAAATTTTCTTTTTATTGATTCTAGTTAGAAATAATGACTTTAGTAATTTTAAAATTCCTAAATTAGGTCAATAAATATATTTTCCATGTAATTTTGTTAATAAAACTGAAAGAACTCTATTCTTTTGCTAAATATTACTTAACTCTAGAATAAACATCTCATAAATGGACATTGATGTGTGGCAAGAAGGAAACACATATGTATATAGCCACCCTCGGAATACAGCATATTTCTTGTCCATATTATAAATTGTATCTTTCTTAAAACAAATAATTATTACAAGATAAAACACAAAATAAAATGGAAGAGATAGTCAAGTGAGACGGTTATACAATCTTCTTTGAAATTGTCCATCATAAGATATAGGATATTTTGAAGTTGTTTGCAATTTAACTGCATTTACATTTTGTTTTCTTGACTTCTTAAGTAATCTGTTTCATAATGTGTTTTTATAATCAAGGGAGATGAAAATTGAAATTTATAAAGATGCATAATTGGTTTATTTTTATTGGGTGCTTTTGTTCAGATTTTCATATTATCTTTCTGTACAATGTTAAAATGCAGAAAAGACTCTGTAGATGGTGTTTAAAATGTTTTTTATGTAAGCTGTTTTCATTCACAGTGTTATGTTCTATGTCTTACAAGAAATAATTAGGGTATTGAAAAGCAAGATGGTGTTGGTATATGTTGAGATTTTTTTCCTAGCTTGAATAAATGCAACATAAATAAACATCTTAGAAGTAATTTACATGTCTCCAGTTTTAATCAAATACTTTATTCATTTCCCAGAATGTGGATGAAATACCCCACAAGTATTTTTTACCCACAAAAAAGTGGTCCCTTGAATAATTAACAGCTTGGCATTAGAGATTTCTAAAAGGAACAACTAAGCATTTAGTAGTAAGTAATTCAGCTTAGTTATATGAAGTTCTTGCAGAGTTGGCCTGATAATATCGGGGCTCATACTCAACCAAAGAAACCTTTATAATTTTATTATATTTCATAATATTCATACTTATTGACCCAGAAACTTAAGGAATTGCACAAAATCAACCAAATTAGTTAATTGAAGTGTAATTTAGAGATGACTTAACCTGGTCTTCTAACCCATTCATCCTGATCTTGGAAATTGTCAAAATATTCAAAATAAATTTATGTGAATCAATAAATAGATATAATCCAAACTAATTTGCTACACACATAACGTATTTCAATTAGAGTAATAAGAATAATATTGTGGCCTCTGCATAAAATAGGACAATTTCCTAGTACATATAAATCAGATTTATTTGATTAATCCTCAGAAACAAAGAAAGGTGTTCTGATTGGAACACTATAAGATATTTGGAACTTAGATAAACAAAGCATATTATACAATCTGTATACAAATGTGAGAAAATATTATGAACTTCCAATTCTCCTCTCCACTGAAATGTTCTAATTCTCATGATATTTACTGATTTTCTTCACAAAGGAAGTACAAGTAATGTTTTGACATAATTTAAAATAACAGAGGCATGGAGAAAAATGTTCATTTCCTCGATTTTATATTACAGGAAGTTGTTTTTTTCTATATTAGGTTTTTACTTTGCCCTTTTCTCATGTAATAAACTTGTCACTATAAAATTGATTTTCAAATATTAATATCTTTTTACTTGACCAAAGCTTATTATATCTTCTTGGATTTAATTTTAATTGTTACAAAATAGCATTTGATGGTTCCTTTTGTGGAAAAAACAAACCTTACTCTGAGCATGACTAATTGTTAGGTGAGAGATAGTTTTAAATATTAACAAGTGCTTTATGGTGAATAACTGTTAAGTACAATTTTGAGAATACTGTTTCGTTTTGTTTTTTTCAGCCCTATCATAGTTTATAAAAGGAGGAGGAAATGGAAGCAAAAGAGTAAAGAAACTAATCTATTCTTAACCTCACATCATAAATGACAGCAAAATTAAATGGAGACAATAATGAATTACAGGAAGATGAGAGTTGGGTAACTAATTGGCCTATTTTCTATACTGTTAGAATCCTCTCAAGCAATTTTCTTCAATTATAACTGCAAATCAGCATCCTATTTCCTCCACATGAACTATCCATTGCCTGAGGACTGTGTATCCTGGGACAGCTCACGATGAATTGTTAGAGACCATTTTCCACTAGTGAATTAATATGGGTTATTCACAGTGAAATACCAGCATCAAAACTCTCTAAAAGTCCATGGTGAAAAAATCCACAAAGAATTGCATTACATGCAAAAGGCTGCCTTGTTGATCAACAAGATTAGATGAATCTTCTAGCAAACTTTTTGAAATAACACAAAGCAAAACAGAAGTCAAAATACTGCCCCATATGCTAACCTCTGTGCTGGATGTACTTGGGCCCTCGTGTATAAATGAACGCTATGCTAACCAGAGAGAGTTGATAGTTTCAGTTTGGTTTGTGCTTTTGTTCTGTAATTTTAGTTCAATCAATTTGCTACCCAGAGTGACATACTTTATCTTACATTACCTGGTGATCTGGGTTATTATGACATACTAGAGGCCTGGTGCATGGGTCTAAACCAACAGTCAGATATCCCTCTTGCAATCCTAACCACTCTCTTGCCTGCCTTATCACCCCTAACTACTCTGCTTGCTGGCCTGATTGCCCCCAAACTGACCCCATGCTGGCCTAGTCACCCCCTAACTGCCTCCCTGGTGGCCTGGTCATGCCCTAACTACCCCACTGCCTGCCTGATCAACCCTAACTGTTTCTGCTTGTTCGCCTGTTAGTCCCCTGCTAGCCTGGTTGTTCCCTAACTGCCACTCTGCCATCCTGGTCACCCCCTAACTGTCCAGAAAAATGCCAGATGTCCAGAAGATGTCTGGTAAACCTGGTCTAATTGGATATTACCCTTTTATTAGTATAAACTAAGAGGCCTGGTGCATGAATTCATGCATGGATGGGCTCCAGCCAACCATCCCAATGGGGGGTGATTAGGGGCAGAGCTGGTGGGAGTGTATGGGGATTGGTCAGGTGACCCCACCTCCAATTGGGGTGGCGGGCTGATCAGGGGTGGGGCTAGCAGGGGTGGGTCAAGGGAAGTTGGCCAGCCTGCCCCTTTCCCAATGGGGGTCCCAGATGGGGGAAGGGGCTGCTGGTGGTTGGCGGGGGGGGCAATAGGGGCCCCACTTAGGCAGATTGGCCGCTGGAGTGTGCATTACAGCAGCTGGTCATTCTGGTCTTTCCAGTCACTGGCTTTGATATATATATATATATATATATATATATATATATATATATATATATATATATACTAGTGGCCCAGTGTATAAAATTTGTGCATGGAGGAGAGGTCCCCTCAGCCCAGCCTGTACCCTCTCCAATACAGGACCCCTTGGGGGATGTCCAAGTGCCGGTTTAGGCCCATTCCCCAGGGATTGGGCCTAAACCGGCAGTTGGATATTTCTCTCACAATCTAAGTGAGCTCCTAACTGCTCACTTTCTTGCCTGCCTGATCACCCCTAACTGCCCCCCTTGCCAGCCTGTTCACCTCCAACTGCTCAACCCCCGCCAGCCTGGTCACCCATAACTGCCCCACCTGCTGGTCTGGTCGCCCTCAACTACCCTCCCTCACCAGCCCAATCGCCCCCAGCTGCCCTCCCCTGCTGGCCTGATCACCCCCAACTGCCAGTTTGAAGACACTGGGAGTCTCCAGAGGGGAGGGCATCCTTCTCCATCCCTGTCTGTGGCTTTGTCTCCCCTGTTCACTTTTGAGCACCACACGTGAATTGGGGAAGGGTTGGTGAAATATTTAAGTCCCTGGCCTCCCTTCTATCTAGGCTTCTTCAGGCCCATTCTGTTTTGTTTCTATCTCTCCATCCCAGTCTCTCCCAGTCTCTGTCTCTTTCTTTCTCAGATGTTCTCTAGGCCTCCCTGCCTCCCTCTCTCCCTCTTTCTTTTTCCAGGCTGGAAGGTGGCAGGGCCAGTAGGGGCAGTTCCACCCTTTGCTGATCCTGGGGCCTCATTCTGAAAGAGGCTCAAGAGTGAGCCGGGAGCAAGTGAAAGAAAGGAAGAAAATGCTGTGAGCTAGTGGGTTCTGTGTGTGTCTGTGCGTGTGTGTGTGGTTGTGAGTGAGTGTGAGTGCTGGGCCTGCCTTCCCCAACCCCCATCTCTACCAGAGCCTCCTCCCACCAGAGGCTGCTGTGTGTGTAACCTGAGCATTAGGTCGAACTTTCAGTGATTGTGGATGTTATGGATCCTGGCTCTTTATATATACATAGATAGATAGATAGATAGATGGATAGATAGATAGATAGATAGATAGATAGATAGATAATCTTATCTTCCATACATCAAACTTTATATCATATTCTATTAGATGTAAACAAACAAACAAAACAAAAACACTATAGTTTCTGATTGGCACTTAAAGAAAAACATATTAATTAGCCAAGTGTTCTATTATCTCCCAGGTCCTATTATACAACTACAGTAACTGTCTTACAGATGAATTTCAAGAACTTCTATATAAGTTACAATATCTTCAATAGCAATGTAAATTTCAAAATAAAATAAAATAAAATAATTTTGGAAGAACCTCTAAAGTACCGGTTAATTATTTTTATAATAATAACTTTGATTGTAGGAAACTAATATGTCACTCAGCATATTAAAATCCATGTACTAAGAAAACATAGCTATGTCATATCTATTTTATTGTGCTAATTAAAAATTAATTAGCATTAGTAAACTAGTGTAATGGTAATTTACTGTAGTGGTGTGTTGAGTCTATAATTAGCTCTTCCTTAAAGCATTTATTAGATAATTTTGCACAAAATATACATTCAGTAAGTGTTGAAGAATGAGATTTTTAAAACTTAGATAAGACATAGTAGGTAAGACACAGAAATTTACAGGTAATGATGGTAAGGTACATCCTAAAAGTAAAGTTTACCCTTTATATTTATTACTCCTCTTAGGAAACAACACTTACTTAAAGGTTATTTAGACATGTGAAGTAAGAGTTTGAGGAGAAAAGACCTTTAGTCTGTAAAGAGTCTTGTAGATGTCCACAAATACAACTCAAAATAAGTAAATACATAATATAATCTTGAAAAGATGTAGATTGAATTCTCTTGAGAACTGTTCATCACCTCAAACAAAGCCATATTTATTCTTTAGTTTAGTTTGTTTTCTTGTGAGATTTTTTTGTTTTTATTGATTTCAGAGAGGAAAGGAGAAGGAAAGAAAGATATAAACATCAATAATAAGAGAGAATCATTGATTGGCTGTCTTCTGCACACCCCACACTGGGGATCAAGCTTCAAACCCTGGCATGTGCCCTGAATCAAATCCTGACCTCCTGGTTTATAGGTTGATGCTTACCCACTGAGCCATGCTGGCCAGGCTGTTTTAAGATTTTTAATTATCACCACAGAAAATATGTACTTCAAAGTATGTGTTTAATGATAACAGATTTTGTTGTCTTTGGGTCTTTTTAATGCTTCATGTTAAGAATTTTTCAATATTTGGACAACATACTCAAAAGAATTTAATCTCAGAGTAGCAAAAATTGACACTTTTAAAAAATAAAACAAAATTTTGTTGCTGACTCAGTCAATATCAACACATGCATCCAATAATTGAATCTAGGTTGGGGAGTGAGAATATTGATCATTTTTGGAATTGTAGTTATATTAAGTTTGTTCGATCTGATACAAATGTACCTTTTCTAAAGTTTAATCTTTGTGAAGGCAGCCTTTGCTATTTTGTTTACCTCATATCCTAGCGCTTAGACAGGACCTATCAAAATAATGTTTGCTCAATAAATATTTGTTGAATAAATGTTTGAATGAATCATTAAAAAGTTATAAAAAAAGTAAAATGTCATGCTAGTTTTAAAGCTTGAACTTATCTATGAACCTGCATAAGAAATGTCAATTATGTGAAAGACTTCTTCCATTTTTACTAATGTCATAGGGAATTTATATTCACACACACATAAAGTCAGGCTGTCACATTGTAGGGAATTTGAGTATTTTATTGCCTGTTCTGGGAACATGCATTATAAGTAAATTTTTAACATTAGTTGAATAACTTCATTGTTGCTCAACATTTTTCCCCCTTATTTAAGAAAACAAGACAATGCTGATTTAATTAACAGCCATGCCTTTATTTCTTTTCTTTTTTAAAAAATATATTTTATTGAATTTTTAGAGAGGAAGAGAGAGGGATAGAGAGTTAGAAATATAGATGAGAGAGAGACATCGACCAGCCTCTTCCTGCACGCCCCACACTGGGGATGTGCCTGCAACCAAGATACATACCCTTGACTGGAACTGAACCCGGGATCCCTCAGTCCACAGGCCAATGCTCTATCCACTGAGCAAAACCAGTTTCAGCCCTTCTTTTTTCTTAAATCAACACTATGTCTCTTAAGAAATTGGTGAAAGTTATACATTTCAACTTCTACATAAATGGTAGTGACAAATTAAATAGGGAACAATTTAATCCACTCAAAACTTAAAACAGTTTAGAATATATTTCTGAAGTGGACTAAACAAAAAACACATAGTAACTGACATGTATAGATAATAATATTTAATTTTACTTAATAAGACAAGCCAATTTTTAAGGTTCAGGAAAATAACAATTTACATGTATAATGTCTGTTTGGTTTTTATAACTGTAAAAGTTAAGAATTTCTGTTGCTAATGTTGTTTTTCTTTATATTTATCTTTTTCATTAAATAAATTTGTGTATATATTGATACCAAAATGTCATGCCTAATAGCCTCACGTAACCTTCATCAATTACAATTAAAGTACATCTGGTTAATTTCACAAGATTGAATGAAATGCACATCTTGCACTTTATTTGGGTAACCACATAACCTGAAAATAATGTTAGAAATTTTCATTTATAAGCCATGGTGGATATAAAAAACAAAGCTGCCAATCTGAAGGGGACAGTAAACATGTAATACTTAGCTCAGCCTTAAGATCCTTCCTAGCATATTTATCACATTAAGAAGCAAAAGATAAGTGACATCTCTCCAAGAGAAAAAAAGCCAAATATTTTAGCCTAAACTTCTTATTTTTATAAATCTCAATTTGTTCTAGATTAACTTCTGGGAAGTTTAATTATTAATTATTACCGACTGTAACTAAGTAATTTAACTATTAACAACTTGCTAGATTAGTTAAATCCAAAGCATTAAATACAAATAAAATGCATGTCTAATCTTATAATTAATGACTAGAAAATGAGAAATATCAAGAAAAAAAAGATAAAATCCAAGTTCCTGAAGAACATGCATATTAAGGTTAAAATTGAAGCCTAGGATAAAAAACAGATATTAAACTGCCAGAACTAAACAAGAAGGTAGTGATTTGATTACAAAAAAGACAACAAGAACAATGTTATTAGAATAGAGTACCAGGTCAAAATAGGAACAGCAAAAAGTTGGTTCAGTGATAAGTAAGCTAATGATCTAGGAATCATTGGTCTTTCTATCTCTCCCATTCAAGGTTCAGATTGCCTCAGTCTTTGAAGGTTTGAGCTTGGATATAATGGAAACCGGTGGTAAAGTATGAAGATTTCAGAAACAGAGAATCAAATACTATAGAGTGAACTAAAATGGATATATAACAGTAAAAAGTGTTTGTCTTTTTTTTTTCTACTAAAAACTGTTGTGCAAGTTTAGGCATATATATTTTAATGTGACTAAGAAGACTATATAAATGTTATATTTGAGCATTTTCCAATTGATGAAAGTGACACCAATTTTTTAAACTATCATAATTTTAGTCAGAAATTACTATGTCTACAGTATAGCTCAAAATGGTTTAAAATTTAAAAATTAAGAGTTTGTTTTAAAGATGATCTCATTAACCAATATTTAAAAGTAAAATTGAACTGAGAAAATCTAGACCTTTCAGTCATGGTAATATGGCCAAACAAATGTTCTTTTGCTCTTCTTAGTTTAGGCTACTACACTAGGCAGTGGATTATAGAGAGACAGAGAGACTAGAATAAAAAAAAATGCTGAAGTATAGTGATATTAATTACCAGTTAACTGCTAAGCATCCAAAACAGAAACCATCCTTACACAATATTTTGAATTTAATAAAAAAAAAACAATTTGCAATGAATATTATAAAAATAAATATATTACTCACAATTCAGGTGTTCTTGAATATTTTCAGCTGAAAATTCTCATGAAAAATGATTTTAAAGTTGGTCAGGGCTTCCACTTAAGGAAAACATTTTTTTTTATAGACGCGCATGGCATGTGGGGAAGATCCGAGGCTTAAGTCTACAGATGCCGATGGCGTACAATAAGCTATGGTATTATAACCTCAATATTTATGTTTATTTTGACTTTTACTTAATTTATAATTAGAAATGAATTTTGTATACCTCAAAAAGGAGAGTATGGTTTATTGTATAACATGTTTTCTGGCTATAATGATTTTCAGTTCTAAAAATTTCAACTAAATTCTATATCCAGGTTATACAACATATTCTGAATCTAGGAAAGGATCATTAAATATATTCAGAGTACAGGCATATCTCAGAGATATTGAGGTTTTGGTTACCATAGCTTATTGTACACCATACTCTGCAATAAAGCAAGTATCACAATAAAGTGAATCATAATCTTTTTGCATGGGGAGGGTCTTGCCTTCAATTTATAAAAATATCTGTGAAGTGTGATAAAGCAAAGCTCAATAAACAAGTCATGTCTGCATAATAAGATTGATGTGCACAGATGTTTACCTCTGATTTTTTTTATTGTTGCTGTGTAAATTAAAAAAAATAATTTTGTGCCCAACTAGTGTGGTTCAGTGGTTGAGCATAATCCTATGAACCAGGAGGTCACGGCTCGATTCTGGTTAGTGTGCATGCCCTGGTTGCAGGCTCAATCCCCAGTGTGGACCATGCAGGAAGCAGCCAATCAATGACTCTTATCATTGATATTTCTAGCTATCCCTCTCCTTTCCTCTCTGAAATTAATAAAAATGTCTTAAAAATTACTCTGTGCCAAAATAATTGATTTGGTGGCTTTAGACCTCACAGAGGACCAATAGTGATTAAACATTGATTTATCATTAGGGACTTCTAAGATCCAGAGAGAAAAAGAGAATATTTAAAGTTGGAGGCCTCTCCTTATACATTGAAATTGGGACGCTTACAAGTGTCAGATCAGGATACACTATACACATGCATAATAATTGCTACATACAGTACCAATTCAATATTTTAAAAATCTATAAAAGGGATCATCATTTATTACTCTTTCAACTTGAGGTGATTGTAAAGTAGACTTCACATTTATATCTATTCAGGTCAGACACTCTTAACTCTACATGGTACAATTCCAAGAGTCCCTCAGGAAAGACTGTTTAGGCTTAATGAATGCATAGACTTGCTTTATGTTTTCCCAAAGCCAAGCAAAGCTCAGTCTGAGCTTGGCTGATATCCAGGTTCAGAGAGCGAAGAAACATGAGATGACTGTGAATATATTAATAAAAATACAGAGCACTGCTAGTTTTAAGAAAATATGTAAAGAGATAGTAGGTTGCCACTTCAAAAACTGCCATGAAGCCGAAACCGGTTTGGCTCAGTGGATAGAATGTTGGCCTGCAGATTGAAAGGTCCCAGGTTCGATTCCAGTCAGGGGCATGTATCCTGGTTGCGGGCACATCCCCAGTAGGGGGCGTGCAGGAGGTGGCTGATCGATGTCTCTCTCTCATCAATGTTTCTAATTCTCTATTCCTCTCCCTTCCTCTCTGTAAACAATCAATAAAATATATATTTTTAAAAACTGCCATGAACATCTAAAAGGCAAGTAGCAAATAGACCTAGCTAATTTAAGAACCCATAAAATAAGGCTCAAATATGACACAATTGCTGGGAACACAATTTACCCAAGGATAAGAAATATAATCTTACTTACTTCATAGGTGTTATTTTATAAAATCAAGTCCTGGGTTTTCGGTGATTTAAGAAATTTAATTTGAAGAAGGCACAGTAGAGTCAGTTAATAAATTTACGCAATACGATGATTTATTATTACTTAGATCAAGCTATTTATTTCAATCCTATGTAGCTTAAAAGATGTAGAAGTTGATTCAAGACACAGATGGTCAAATAGCTAGAGATACTATATAGCTAGAGAGAAATGTAATGTTGACAATCAATGTGGATAGTTTAGTTTGGAAAACTTCCTTCAGTCCTGTTTTGCTAACAATGTGAAATCATATTGAGTAGGTTACTAAGATACTCTGTGGCTAAATTAAGCAATATTTTATTTTCCTAATTTTTAACCTAATATTTATTATTTTAAAAGCCAGGGCAATGCATTATTTAATGAAAAATAATATATTGAATAGCTACTATACCTGTATACCGAGTACTGCAGGAGATACAAAATAAATAAATATAACCCTTTTCTCAAGAAAGATGTTTAAAGCAATTAGGGAAGGTAAACATGTTCACCAGTGTACAACTAACTCATGAAGAAAAGGGTACTTGCTAAATAATAATAATAATAATAATAATAATAATAATAAATGGAAAAAAGAGAAAAGGGTACTTGCTACAGTCAAAATATATGCTGTGATAAAACAGCTTACTAGTGTCTGATTTTTTTTTTATTATTATTTACAGCGAGGAAGGGAGAAAGAGAGGAAAAGGGATAGAGAGTTAGAAACATCGATGAGAGAGAAAAATCGATCAGTTGCCTCCTGCACACTCCCTACTGGAGATGTGCCCGCAACCAAGGTACATGCCCCGGACTGGAATCGAACCTGGGACCCTTCAGTCCACATGCAGAAGATCTATCCACTGAGCCAAACCAGTTAGGGCCTGATTTTTTGATTATTAAAAACAAAACAAAACAAAAAACAACCTACCTTAAAGGAAGTTAGGAGTTTTTTTCATATTGTAAGCTATTCTTCTTTATTTCTTATGCTAGTTTTTCCAAACATTGAAAAAGTATTCATTTTACAGTGAGAAAAATGTTGGTATTTCTTCCCCCATAGTGGTGGGGTGTTCACCAGCATACTGAAAGAGAAATAGAAGACAGCAAAAGAAATGAGCACACAATATCCCTGGAATTTCTGTAATTAGACTTGGTATTCATGTAAAGTATTGATTAGGGATGGTATTTTTAAATTTTAGTTAGTAAATACTTTCATAGTTCTTATTCTTTGGCAGACACTTGCTTTAGCATTATCTCTTTCAAATGAACAGCGCTTTTTAAGTTACTTACTTGCTCACTGGTATATTACTCTGTTGCATGTTTCCATATACAACCATTCTAAATAAGAACCCTAGATATTTTCTCTTTGTTTTCAATGAAAATGTATCTATTTAAAGGATTTTCCAAGGGATGGTATGTAAATAAGTGGCATCCTTTTAAGGAGGAGGTAACCAGTGTGTCTAATCATGTATTTAGTAACTCTGATCTAATAGCTGCCCTACTTAGGGACACTGTGTAGAAAATTTAAGGTATATTTTTAGTTACTTTCTCTTTGTGTTCTTCATTTAATACCCACTACAACACTGTGAGAGACACACTGTATTCTGATTTCACATTTATGGAAACTGAAACTCAAAAGATTCAAATAAGATCACCAAGGTGAGTACTTGAACCAAAGAATCTCTGACTCTAAAACCTTTGCTTTTTCCACTCTTAAAGTTGCTCTATTTTTCTAAAAAAAATATTTGTATTGACTTCAGAGAGGACGTAAGAGAGAGAGAGAGCTAAAAGCATCAATGATGAGAGAGAATCATTGATCAGCTGCCTCTTGCATGCCTGACACTAGGGATTGAGGCTGTAACCCAGGCATGTGCCTTGACTGTGAATCAAGCCATGACCTCCTGGTGCATAGGTCAACACACAAGACACTATTGAAGACATTCTGTCCTGATCCTAAACTGGAGTTTACCTGGCATGTATGCTTCCACTCTTCTCTCCCATATCTTTGGTAATCATCGCTGAATAGTCATAATCTGTTTCAGCCCAGTACTCTGGCTGCTGCTACAAACTGACTGACACATGAAATGAAATAGTTTTGTCATACTTGTCATAATCCAAATGTGAAACCTGTCATTTTATATGGTTAAATGCCTTTAAATATGTATTTTAAATGACATTAAGACTATCCACAGTTGTTTTCAGGTAATACTTTCCTAAAACTGACAAAAGAGAAAAAGAAGACAGAAAGGAGACTGAAGCTCAGTTTTAGCACCATGTTAGATTTTCCCAAAAGGTAATTTTATTGGGTTAAAAATAAGCTAAAACAAGTGTTTTCCCCTCACATTTAGATAAGCAATATTCTTTGCTTAACAAAGTTGAGAAATAAATTTAATATCAGGGTGATGATGCATAATTAAACACATAAATGCCAAATTCAGAAATAACCTTAATTCAACCATAAAATGTATATTTTAGAATAATTATCTCATTGCTAAAACATATAAGGATATATAGAAGATTTGAGAGCCACCTGTTCATGTCTTTCCCAAGTTAAACAGCAAACATGACTTTCAGTCTAATCCATGTATTCACTTAAATAAACTCAAAAGCTCTAATGCACTATGTAAGTGGTTAGCTGCTTCTTAGCATGAAAAATATTTCTAGGACTCGTTTGTAGAACAGAAATGTGTATGGAACTATATTTTATTATTTATAGGATATATTTTATTAGCTAACTTTTAACTTATATGACAGTCAAATTAGTGATAAGTATAAAAAATTAAGGTTAATGGGGATTAGTATCTATTATATTGAAAATATACATATATTTTCCCATTGTAATATGTAGCAAGAGGGGTTTAGCATATGCATTTTTTCCTTACAATACCCTTACTAAAATTGTCACAGTCTTTCAGCGATTTAATTTAAAACATTTTATTGTACATGTGCATTAGTAAAGGCAGCCTTCTCAACCAACATTCATATTTGAAGTGGTACAGAAACCAAATTTATATCACCAACAAGCAATAGTAATAGTACCAATTATAAAAATAATAGTGGGATTCTAATATTTACAAACTATTTTTTTTTTGTTTTAGAAAGTACTCCACATACACTTAGTTAATCTTGATAATAACCACTAGATTGCTTATAGTATAGATGAGTGATTCTCACTTCCAGAATCACGATTCAGTTGATGTGACTGGAACTAAAGTTTATACACGCACCAGCAAGTGATTATAAAGGGATATTGCCGCTCAGAGTGCTGGCTCACACCACCTGGGAACTTGTAAAAAAACGCAGAAATGTGGGCCCCATTGGAGACCTACTGAATAGAAACTTGCATTTTATCAGGATTCCCCAGGTGATTCTTATGTACATTAAATTTTGAGAAGCACTGCTCTAACTATGCTTTCATTTTAAAAATGTATTTTTAATGATTTCAGAGAGGAAGAGGAAGATAGAAACATCAATGTTGAGAGAGAATCATTGATTGGCTGCCGCCTGCATGCCCCACACTGGTGGTGATCCAGCCGGAAACCCGGGCCAGGAATTGAACCATGAACTTATTCATAGGTTAATGCTCAGCTACTGACCCACACTGGCTGGGCTGTAACTACACTTTAAAAGTAGGTAGTTATTCTCACTTTGAAGCTTAGTGTTCTTGTTTGTAAAATAGGTACTAATCAATACCTGTTTTAAAATAAAATGTAGAGACATATGTAATACTTTAAACAAAGAACTTAAATAAAACACACCTATGTCTAAATAAGACAAAAGAAGAACTTCTAATAAACATAGAATAAAAGTGCTGAATGATAAGAAAAAAGATGTAAATATTAAACTGTCAAGCTTTCAGTCATCAGTCTCTGCTAGTATTACCAGGAATTCATTTAAGTTTTTTTTTTTTTAATTGAGTACTTGCTTCAAACCAGAGACTCTATTTGGTTTGCTGTATGGGATGGTGAAAAAGACATATACGCTTCCTGCTTGATTGGAGTTCATAGTCTACTCCAGGACTTACAGTCATGGTTATCAACATTGGTCATCATTTTTATTGTTAGTATTACTATCAAAGCCAGGTATTAAAAGGATGTAATAGAAGTAGACAGAGGGGAGGAGGATCACATGCCCCTCTTCAAGAGTGTAGTATAAGCAAAGGCAAGTAGAAGTTAGCATATAAGTTTGACTTTGTAGAGAGAGGGGTCATGGCCAAAAGTACTTACCAGTGAAAGAGACTATGAGAAGGAAATAATAAGAAAATAATGCATGACCTGAAGTATATGCCATTTTCACAAAGCTATAGACAGTTCTCTCTTTCCTTCATTTTTTTATTATTTAAAGTATTACATATATCCTTTCCCCTCTATCAACTCCTTCCCAGCCATTCCCAGCCCCCCCAGAACAAGACCCCACTGCCCCATTAGCTGTGTCCATTGGTTATGCCTATATACATGCATACAAGTCTTTGTTTGATCTCTTACCCACTCCCTCCCTCCCCTGCCTTTTCTCTGAGGTGAGGTTTGACAATCTGTTTGGTGCTCCTCTGTCTCTGAATCTATTTTTGTTCATCAGGTTATGTTGTTCTTTATATTCCACAAATGAGTGAGATTATGTGATAGTAATCTTTCTCTGACTTTCTTATTTCGCTTAGCATAATGCTCTCCATGTCGATCCATGCTGTTTCAAATGATACCTTTGCTAAAATTGCCACAATCTTTCAGCGATTTAATTTAAAACATTTTATTGTACATGTGCATTAGTAAAGGCAGCCTTCTCAACCAACATTCATATTTCCTTCTTTTTTAGAGCAGCATAGTATTCCATTGTGTAGATATACTAGAGTTTTCTAATCCACTCATCTGTTGATGGGCATTTAGGCTGTTTCCAAAACTTAGCTATTGCAAATTGTGCTGCTATGAACATAGTGGTGCATATACCCTTTCTGATTGGTGTTTCTGATTTCTTAGGATATATTCCTAGAAGTGAGATTATTGATTCAAATTGGAGTTCCACTTTTAATTTTTTAAGGAAATTCCATACTGTTTTCCAAACATTTTGGATTGGACATGCTAAACAATCCTATCTAATAAAAAAGTAATATGTAAATTGACTGTACCTCCGCTACACACAGAAGCCATGCCCACCAGCCACGCTCACCAGCCAATGAGAGGGAGTATGCAGATTAACACAATCAAGATGGCTACAGCTACAAAGAGAGCAAGAGGGAGGCTTGAGTTGCCCCTGGTGATGGAGGAAGCCAAACTTTCCACACATTGAGGCCTCTGCTTAAGGCAACAAAGTTTCAATGGCTGCCACCCCGGAGTGAGTAGAAGGCTTAGCTCTGCTCCAGGTTACAAAGTTTCCATTGTAGAAGATAAATAAATAAATGCCAGGGCCTCTGCATGGGTCTCCCTGGGGTGTGGCCAGCATGCAAACCACCACAGGCCCCTCACCCAGGCCACCCCACACCCTAAGGGAACACTCACCCTGATCTAGGACACCCTTCAGGGCAAACCAGCTGGCCCCCACGTGTGCACCAGGCCTCTATCCTATCTAATAAAAGAGTAATATGCAGATTGACCATCACTCCAACACATAAGATGACTGCCCCCATGTAGTCAAAAGATCCTGCACCCATGTGGACACAAGATGGCCACCACAAGATGGCCAGCAGGGGAAGGCAGTTGGCAGAGACCAGGCCTGCAAGGGAGGGCAGTTGTGGGCAATCAGGCCAGCAGGGGAGGGCAGTTGGGAGGGGCCAGGCCTGCAAGGGAGGGCAGTGAGGGGTGACCAGACCCACAGGGGAGGGCTGTCAGGAGTCAATAGGCTCACAAGGGAACAGTTAGGCATCAATCAGGCTGGCAGGGGAGTGGTTAGGGGGTGATCAGGCTGGCAGGCAGAAGCAGGTAGGGGCAATTAGGAAGGTAGGAAGGCGAGCAGTTGGGAGCCAGTAGTCCTGGATTATGAGAAGGATGTCTGCCTGCCTGTTTAGGCCCAATCTGAGTAGGAATCAGGCCTAAATGGGCAGTCAGATATCCTTCAAGGGGTCCCAGATTGGAGAGGGAGGAGGATAGGTTGAAAGATACCCCCATGCACGAATTTTGTGCACCAGGCCTCTAGTAGGGGAAATAATGCTTGTGAATTTGCTCCAGCTCCTGCCTCAATGTTTTCTTAGTAATGATCTCCCTGGGACTGTGTGCACAGGACTCACTTTACTGAAGTTTTCAGAAACAAGTTATATCCTGCTGTGGTTATGAAGACTGATTTCATGTGAATTTGCTTTCATTTCTCAAGGTCTACCTCGCCTTCACACATGGATGAATGAACCATAGGACAAAAACAAAACAAAAAAAACAAACACCTCACACAATTCCTTGACCTAATTCTGGAGGGATAAAAAGTGATGCATACTTAGATTGAATTGCTGCCTGTCCCACAATACACACCAAGAACCCATTGCTTTTATTGACAAATCTCTTAATTAGAAGATGGGATTCACTCTCAATTAGAAAAACAAATTGAGGCACTTCCTTTAAAGATAAAGCCACTGAAAAGTGTGCAGCAGTTTGGTAGTGGAAAAGGCAATTAGGCACATCACCTGGAGCCTCCTTGCATTTTGAGGAATGAATGAACAAACAAAACAATTACTTCATTCAAGAGGTATTTCACCAAGGCTCAGAGAGTGAAGGGGATGAATCAATGCTGATGAGTATTTAACAAATGTCCCCTGAGATTAATTCCAACTAAAAAAAAAGATAATCAGCACCAGCCACATTACTTTGGTGTACTGTTTCTGAAATCCTACTGAATTTCTGGAAAAGAAGATAAAGATCACACTGAGAATGCAAGCAGAAGCAAGTACTTTTCAATGTATTCATTTAGTACATGAATTAGGATTAAAATCTCAATCCTAAAGGAAAGAGAATGCAGAATTTTAAATCCATTTTCAGGGGCAAATTAAGCCACTCCTAGGACCTGAAGGTTTTTCCATGACCCATCTCAACAGGGAGAGTTTCCACACTGAGTTGCTCAGTTCTTTTATTGGGCTTCACTTTAATGTGCTTTATAGGGGTTCCAATTTTTACAAACTAAAGGCAAGATTTTCTAGTAGCAAAAGGATTCCAACTTGTGTTATTGCAACATTCATTTTATTGCAATGGTCTAGATCTGAAACCTGCAATATCTACTAGGTATGCCAGAATATCTACTATTTTACTCATGTAGTCAGCTGTTTTGTATAATTTCATTCATTCACTAACTCATTCATTCAATGAGTAACACCTATTTTGTGTCCAACTCTATACTAACCACACAATTACGTTCAAAAATGTAAAATAATAATCCACTGTCCTCCAGGAGCTCATTAGTAAAACATTCCATGAGATAATTAAATAAAAATTAAGCCCATGTGTAACAAAATATGTAATGGAGAGTTGGAATGTGTGTGTATCTATGTGTGTGTGTGTCTGTGCAGGAAAAAGTCCAATTCAGAGAAAGATTATACCATGCAGGACAAGTAGTAATATATTGGAGATGAATCATAATCTAGGTGTTGAAAGCAGTGCAGACTTTGAATTTGGCTGGTTTTAAAAGATGACAAAAGAAAATCCAATGACATACTTAGACCTATTTTGTCCATATGATGTCAAATGTATAACTTGGTATTTACATTGAATTTGATAGTTTATTCTAGCACACAGACCTTCCCACATTTCAGAGTGCACCCAATAGTTTAATAATAGATATTTTCGCCATAGGTTATTTGTCATATAAGGCATCCTTGTATGTAGGCAGAATGTGCATGTGGAAGCTCTACAAAGATATGTTATCCAGAATAAATAACACTCCAGCTGTTCTTTGCTACCTGATATTACAAGAAAAAATATATTACAAATAAAGAAATAAGGATTAATATCTCAATCCTAAAGGAAAGAGAATGCAGAATTTTAAATCCATTTTCAGGGGCAAATTAAGCCACTCCTAGGACCTGAAGGTTTTTCCATGACCCATCTCAACAGGGAGAGTTTCCACACTGAGTTGCTCAGGGACATCTTTTGGCTTAGTAAACCTTAGGAATATGGTTCAAATTCCAGGAACCAACAACAAACTACAAGATTTTCCTCTGTTCATCAGACATGACTAAGATATTTTTAAGGTAGTTCCAATAAAATATGTCAAATATATAGTTTGTTAGAATTTAAATTTCTATGCTGTTGTTTGGGCACTATAGACAGGCATAGAGGTACCTATTCTATATAATAAAAGTGTAATATGCAAATTGGCCAAACTGCAGTCTGACTGGTTGCTATGACACACACTGACCATCAGGGGACAGATGCTCAATGCAAGAGCTGCCCGCTGGTGGTCAGTACACTCCCACAGAGGGTGTGCAGCTCAGCCAGAAGCTGGGCTCAGGGCTGGTGAGTGCAGTGGCCATGGCGGGAGCTTCTCTACAGGTGGGTGATAAGGAGTGAGGGGTCCTGTACTGTGAGAGCAGGGTGACATACCCTGAGGGTTCCCAGACTGTGAGAAGGTGCAGGCCGGGCTGAGGGACCTCACTCCCATGCATGTATCTAATTCACCAGACCTCTAGTAAGAAATAATATATCAAGGCCCTGGCCAGGTAACTCAGTTGGTTAGTGTTGTGCTGATACCCCAAGGTTGCAGGTTTGAGCCCCAGTCAGGGCACATAGAAGAATCACCCAATGAAGGCATAAATAAGTGGAAAAACAAATATATGTTTCTCTCTCAATCTCCCCACTTCTCTCTAAAACAATAAATTAAAAAATACAAAGAATAAATCAGACATCTTAGATGTTTGAGCATATTGTAATTATGAAGAGAGAATCAACTCCTTTGACAGTTTATTTCTTTTAGATACCCACTAAAATTTTAAAATAAAATATAAATATCAGAGAAATTTCTATACACATGATTATTTACTATCCTCAACAAATAGTTGTCAAAACATACCAGACAGCCAAGAAAGTTAACTTTGCTTTTCCTTCTAACATACACAACACGATTAATACTTTTGTGTTGAAAATATTTCCTGCTGATATTTACCAGATGCCTACATAATAAGAAATCATTTCTACCTATTGCCTGATTGCAAATCTCAGAACAAGAAATTCCCTTGACATCAGGTTTGGAACTTACTTTCCAATCAAAGGAAAAAGTTTGAATATTTTCCTCCTGGGAAAAACACTAACTTTAACAAAGTTTTGTGAACTCATACAATCAATATGTATTATTTCTTTTACAACTCTGATTCAGCTAGAGATGCATAAGACTTCAGTTTTCAATAGCACAAAACAATATTTACACAGCTTAATTTTATTTTTTGTGATTCATTTGAGCTGTTGTTAGCTGAATTCTGAGCATAACAGTCTGCCTTTGAGGCACAATGTATCCACCTCAAAGGTGGTGTTGTTACAAAACATGTTGGTAATAAAGTATGGGAAGTTTACAGAAACCCATTCTCACTATAAGAAAAGCAATACAAAGAGTTTCTTTTAGATGATGTGTCATGGACAAAATCTGCGGTCCAATCAACAGAATAATTATCTATCTTTTTAGTCTCATCATTATCATTTAGTCTCATTATTATACTTTATGTTTCTCCTTTAATCATTTCCTTCACCTCCACTCAGACTGATTATCATTCCTCTGTTTCTTGTAGTTTTAAGTATGCATATATCAATTTTATAGTGTGCATCTTAAGCACATAAAGCTAAAATAATGAAGAGCAAAAACACCAACAACCCTTGAAAATCCCTTTCTTAGGAGGATGCCCCACTGAAAACAGACATACACCATCCCAGGAGCCATGCATAAGTTGTACCTG
>PVJN01026324.1:0-29148 GCA_004026805.1 Lasiurus borealis | reverse complement strand
GTCCCAGTCCCTAGACTAAGAATTTAACCCGCATCCCCTTGTTCAATCCTTACCAGACTCCATCAGAAAGGTACCATTTCTCTTCTCACCTTACAGATGAGAAAACTTATCAAAACAGGCTTGATAAGTAACTTGGCCCAGGTCACACAGTGGAGATTTTTTTAACCACAACCCTCTTCAAAAAAGAGAAGCTTAACAGCCGGTTGAAATTTGGACTATAATATCTTACACTGACGTGGAGAATCACGCTGAGTTCTGGAAGGTGATTAGAAGTCTTGTGAGAAGATAGATTGTAAAGTTGGGGGAAAAAATCTGAAATAGGGAAACAGGCATGTGGTGGATCTCCTAGGACTGTCTTCGGCCCCTACCCTTCAACACCAAATATTTCAAACATTAAACGTTCAGAATAAGAATTGAGGGGAAACCCATTGGAAGAAGCTGTGACTTGGTCTTGCCTGAGAAGTCACGAGACTCTTTTAACACAAAGGTCACCCTGTCCCCTTCCCACCCCACCCCCACCCCCAGGCCTGGTAGTGCTGAGGCAGGTTAAATACCACACTGAGAAATCCTTTGGCTTCTGGACCCAGAAACAGCAGAGGAGTAGAGCGAAGAGATGGAGCGATGATGAAGGCATTAAGTATGAAGGTTGAGCCCCCACTCAATCAGTTTCTCAATCTCCATTTTCCATAAGCAACTGAGAGTGCCTCAAGAAAATGTAAAATGGTCATCAACCGGATCCTGCTCCTAAATGCCCTTCAGATAGAAATCAGGAATTCTGGACCTGATCAGTTAGTTCTCTGGAAAGAAAGCTTCTAGAAACCTCCTAGAAATGCTATCAGAGAATTGACAAGAGTAGGAACTATGCAAAAAAAAAAAAAAACACCCAAACACCTCATTTGCATAAATAAATGATCCATTGGGTCCATTCAAAACCTATGCACCTGTAGGCTGGTGGCATGTCAAGAAAGAAGCCCTTGGCGTTATTTCAGAATAAGTCCATATCTGGGGGAAGTCCAGATGAATCTCCCCACGTGCATCATGGTGTGTGGATGATCGGTTTCCCCTTTCTCTCCCCCGCCCCCATTCTTGGTGACCACATGTGAGTTCGGGGTTTGGAATTAGTCATCCTGTGCTCCTGAACAAGGACTGCACACATTTTGAGGCCTCGTTTCTTTTCTGACAGTGCCCCAGGAAAGTTTTGTGAGAATCCTGATTTAAGGTTGGAGGTTAATAATAGCTCGGAAATTCTGGGAACCAAAAACTATTGTGTAGGTGGGTGTACAGTCAAAGCGAAATAAGGAACTCCTCTGCAAACCCAGCCCCACATCTACGGCCGTTTAATCTGGAGACTTCTGGGAGGACAGCCCTGCTGGGCCAGGGACCAGCCACGCTCTGCCCCTTCCTTAGGGTGGAAATCAAGGAGGCCCTTGAACTCTGTTGTGCTGGAAAGAACGGGATGCAAAGGGCAAGGGTCAGGAGCCACCCCTGACAAGGTGAGTGTGCATGAAGGGCACGGTCAGCTTGCCGTGGCCATCCTCCAGCAACACCAAAGTCTGACTCGGATGGACTTTTCCCACCGACACTTTTGAAGACTTCAAAGTCTACCCAGGGTTTACTGTTCTCAGATTCACCAGCCTGTGGTTCTCCAAGACTTGCCAGACCACTAGAGCAGAAAACTTCAGCAAGGCCAACCCTCCATCTCACAATTGTGTGCGGTTGTGGTGAAGGAGAAGGCTACCCTTGGCAAATGTCCGAGATTTGCTAATCCTTTTTCTTTCGAGCTTGGCAGGTCACCTTAACTTGGAAACTGAATGGGCAAGCTGGGAAAAAAATGGGTTGATTAGGGGTTGGGTCAGGGCTCTGGGAACTTGAGCCTCGGCTGGGGGTGACATTTGTTGAAAGGTAAGATGCCTAAGAAACCACGGTACTGTGCCAACATGAACACGATCACCGGGTATCCAGATCCACCACGGCCCACGGCCTCACGTGACGTGGACTGTTCATTCCTCTGTCTGCAGATCCTCTCCATCCTACAGAGCCGCTGGCAGCGAGCGCCAGCAGTAGAGAGAGTCGCTGGGAAAGAGATTAAAGTGAGACCAAGAAGGAAACAGACAGACAGGGAGTGGGCGGTGGTGGGTGGGGGGTGGAGGGAAAAGGGGCAGAGTTTCTGCATGTTTTATCCCAGTGCCCCCAAAACTCACCTTGGTAATATTTCTTATCATTGTAGTCGCACCTGTGCCAGAATTTTATTACACCCACTCCCATTCCTTGGCCGCCTTCTCAAAAAGCAGCCAGATCATTCCCGCGTTCAAAAACCTTGGCCAGTTCCCCCTTCCTTGGGGTCATGATCCTCGGAGGGAAGCACACCTCCCAAGGCTGTTGTGCAAGATGATGTCTAATGCAATTAATAATTTTTATTTTAACAGTTACATCCTTTTGATACGAAAACAAACTGAGTAAAGGAAAGGAGAGGATCAATGTGAAAGTCATTAAGTAAACAATAGAGGTGGGTACACAGAGGTAGCAAAAATAGTGGCCATGAAATGTAAGGTTTTAGAAACAGTGGCTCAAAGACGGACAGGGCAAACGCCCTGAGGATGTGCCCTTTACCCATCCTCCACCAACTGTTCTTCCCCCGGGTCCTAAGTCCCCTGGTCTCCGAGGATCCCGTAAGCTACGTCACAGACATAGTGGGCCAGGTCGCTTCTGCACAGGTATCGCCTGCTTCCCGGCTCCCTGCTCAGCTCACGCTGTGGACTTCCGGTCCTATCTTGGCTCGGTGGAACCCAACCCATTTTCTCATTCGTCAACCCCAATTGCTTCGTCAGGATGTAAATCTCCCAGAACGGTGTGTTGGGGGCCTTGGAGCCATTCAATAGTCAACATTCTACACATGTTCCTTGAGCTTCTACCAGGTGCCACATACTGTGCCGGGCGACGGGAAATCAGCCTAAGGAGGGACAGAAGGATGAAGCTCCCGCTGTCATGAAACAAAGATTCTGATGACGTGAGATGCCAGCATGTGTCCTAGGCTGCTGTGTGGGGCCACTTTGGGGCGTGGCTTTGCCCGGTGAACCTGGGTACCTGGGCAGACGGGGTCTTCCTTGCCCTATCCTCAGGAAAGCCTGACGTGACTCCTGAGAATGACATTGCTCAGAGGCTGAAAACCCAGAGCTGGGACTGCAGGGTTTAGTCTCATAACCCACATACCCTGTGCGCCTGTGGCACTTTAGAAATTGTTTCCTCTGTGTATCTCCTGAGGTCCTCCCCACGTCCCTGTAACAGGTGATGCACATGGAATGGCTTAAAGGATACCCCACTGGGCTTCGTGTCTTTCCAGAGGCCATGCATTAGTGGTCAAGTCCGTGGTTCCCAGTGGCTCTCTGGCCTCAGGGAGATACCTTCAGCACAGACAACTGATTCCCAAGCGGAATCAGACCCACAGAATATACCAAGCACCTGCTGGTGCTAGGCTCTGTAGTGACCACTGAAGAAAGGAGATCTCCAAAACCTCTGGCAGAAATGGGAAAAGCCTGGACATCTTTCCAGAAAGAAACAGCGCAGAGTTCTCCGGCTGTTCTCTCCTTGCAGCTCCCTCTCAGCATCTCCACGGCCGAAACTGTCATGGAGTCACCAACCAACTCACTTAACCTTTCCCAACTTTAACGCTGCATGCCCCATCTTCCGGGGAACCCCGTGATCCCAAGCAAACCAGAAAGGTCTGTCAATCCGGCTGCGGGTCACGTAGGCTGTGCTCCCATCTGATCTCTCCCAACAGCGGTGTGTCTTTGGCCAGTTATCTGCCATCTCTGATTCCTAGTGTCTCCTCGGCAACTGGAGATAATACCATTCCCCCGGGTTGCGGTGGGGATAAAAGAGGGAATGTGTGTTTAGGGGGTTGGCCAGGGCATCTGAAGTCGTTCTGTTTTTAATACCTTGGGAGCTGGACTGTGAGCAGTGTAGGAAGAGATCGCCATGATGGCAAAGGACCTGTGAGGTGATGAACGCCCGCTGAATGTCTCTCTTTTTGGAGCCAACGTGCCAAGCATCATGTAGTCACCACAGAGGCGGTCTCCACCAGGGTCTCTGAGTGGCAGCAAACAAGAGACTCACCAGCAAAGCCAAAGAAATGCATGATCCGCCCCCTCTGTGCTGCTGATTTTATCAAGCACTTGCTCTGTGTCAGATACGCAGTACCGTGTGTGCAATCGATCCTCACGACAGCCCCTGCACGTAACAATCTAACCCCCAACCTTCGGGATGAGGGAACTGAAGCTGAGCGAGATTTACTAATTTGCCCAAGGACACACTGCTGGGAAGGACAGATCTCGGGGCCTCTGGCACTAACCACCCCCTAACCGTCTGCAGGAGACAGCCTCCCCCCGGGCCCGGGCAGAAGCCCACCACTTTTCTCCCCTTCACGTAGAAGGAAGCTGGCATTGGAGGGGGCACGGGGCAACCTGATCGGCCTCGGAGAGAAGAGGAATTAGCAGGCGAGCCCTTGCTTGCTGGGAGATGGCTTACTCTGAAAGCTCGCTGGGTTTCCCAGAACCCTGAATAAATATTTACATAATCACATCACACCGCTCCTCAGCGGCAGGAGGAGAAAGCAGAGAACCAACCCAGGCCTGTGAATCACTGAAGTCTGAACCTATATATTATTTTTTTCACCGGCCCATTATGCACAACTTCTTCCTGCAAACCATCCCGCACAGAGGAGAGGGTTCCTCACTTGGAAACAGACATGTTTTCATCTGAGCTCTACCACTGCCAAGCCACACCCCTTTGGACAACTCGGGGCTCAGTCCTCCCATCTGTAAAATGGGCAGAATGTCCATCCAGTATCATTATCATCATCGTCGCCCCTTGTAAAGTACTTACAATGTGCTCGGCACTCCCCTCTTTGCATCAAATCCTCTCAAAAGCCCATCCACGTAGTTACTGTTTTTAGCTGTAGTTTACCATTGAGAAAATCGTGGCTCAGAGAAGGTAGACAGTTTGGCCAAAGTCCTACATCTAAAGGGGCAGAGCTGGGTCTGAAACCCAGGCGGTTCCACCGAAGAACCTTGCTCTCTACCCTCTCTCCTCCGTTACCCTGTGTGCTATTTCTTGTCACATGTTCTGTGAAGCTTTCAATGAGATGACCCATGTGAACGTGCTCCACTCACAGGAACATGTCCGTCCACAATTCTCAGCGTCTTGCTTCTTACCCTGTTTCCCCAAAAGTAAGACATCCCCCGAAAATAAGACCTACTTCCAGTTTTGCCTCTCGCTGTAATATAAGGCATTCCCTCGAAAATAAGACCTCCCCGAACATAAGGCCTCCCCGAAATATAAGGCCCCCGAAGCTACTGTAAGGTGTCTGACTCATGATTTAAAGAGACCTCGCACGGCCTGAACAGCTCCGGCTGTGCTGCAGCCTATCAATTCCTGCCCCTACTTATGGGAGCTTTAAAATGAGGCCAGTTGAACTGGCGACCACCTGGTTTGTGATGACAACTACTACCGTACCATATATGGGTAATAAATTTCCTTTTTTGTTGTTGTTCAACAATAAATGCGTACAGTACCTTATCCTTCTTCATGGAAAAATAAGACATCCCCTGAAAATAAGACCTAGCGTATCTTTGGAAGCAAAAATTAACATAAGACACTGTCTTATTTTGGGGGAAACAAGGTAGTGTAGTGCCTGGAAAGGAGAGTAAGGGGCTCCCTGTGGGCGTAGTCCCTCCGTGGGAGCACCCCCTCTTTCCAATTATTCAGCAGTCCCCGATAAGCATCTGTGAACCTGAGAGTGACTCAGCAACCCCCGGGGACCAAGGCAAGAGCATCTCACCGCGGAACAAAGCCGGGCAGTAACCTGTGGCAGAGGTAATTACAGGCTGAGCGGCAGCAGGAGGCGAAGGGCTGCCTGCTTTATGGGACTTGGAGGATGAGTCACCACCTCAGGCTCGGAGGAGGTCCAGGGGCTCCACCAGGCCACTGGGGACCCAACTAGAACTTTCTAAACAAAAGTACTAGAAGCTCCCCACACCCCTTCCAACTCCCACCTCGCATGACCTCCTTGCCCTTCCTCTCTCCCCGTAACTCCATACGTAAGTCCCCCAATACTGCCCCCACTAGCCCAATACTCTCAAAAAGGATGGGAGGAGGGTGTGACAGAATTTTCAAATATACAGGAAGCAGCAATATGGTTGAAAGGTGGAGTTCATGGCTCCTCGTGTTGTCCTACAACCGGTTATAACTAGATCCTTTTTCGTCAAGATAGAAAATAAAGACCTGCCACTATCAAACCCAGCGATTTATGGCAGCGTTTTGGTTTAGGATCAGATAGACCTCACCTTGTGCTCCACCTCTGGCTGTGTGACCTTGGCCGAGTGACTTGCCTCTCTGACTTTCCACTTCCTCGTGTATTAAATGTAGGCTCTAACAATCCTAACTCTGTAGGGTCCTTTAAGGGGACTAAATTAAATAACACATGTTAAGAACAACCTTTGTTAGTTATTTAATTTGTTACTTCCAGAAACTGAATTCTGCCTCCTCCTTCCCCCGTGCTCAGCCTTCTGTCTTTCACGATTTTCATGGATCACCGTCTTCCCATTGTTGACTTCCTGTCCCTACTTTTGGGAGCTTTAAAATAAGGCCAGTTGAACTGGCGACCAATGGCAAACCCAGGTTCTTAAGTGTTTGGTTACCACCGATGTGCCAGCGGTGAGTCCTGTGTTGACCGTAATCAGGTTCTGGAACTTTCCAAAGGTCTCTTGTTTTAGGTTGCAGAGGCTAGAGAGGCTCCTTCCTCTCCTTCTGCATTTAGCTCCTCCTTCCCCCCCACCCGCCCCTTCCTGAAAGTCTCACCTGCCCACAGCACCAAAGGTCACAGGTTCTTTCCATGGAAATGCTATTTGGTTACCTGGTGTTTTGCATGTTGTAACACTCAAGACCTGGATGTGACTAGGACATGTGACCAGCCACAGCTTGACAATAATAAAGTCACACTTAAATATATATATATATATATATATATAATTGATTTCAGAGAGGAAGGGAGAGGGGGAGAAACATCAATGATGAGAGAGAATCATTGATTGACTGCCTCCTACACGCCCCACACTGAGAATTGAGCCCACAGCCCAGACATGTGCCCTGATCATAGGTCAATGCTCAACCACGGAGGCACACCAGTCAGGCCAAAGTCATACTTTTTCAAACTAACAACCTTCCATCTTGTCTACCCCTTCCTCCCCTCTCAAACTACCATCCCTTCAAACACAACAAAAATCTCTGCTATGCCATTTCAACCTCAAAGCAATTTTTCCATCTATCCTCAGGCCAGATTCCTACCATTTTGTTGGTTAACCATTTCTCAGGTGGCTCCTGCCTCCCGTGTCACTCTGCCTGTCGGGCACAGGAGCAGGGGACAAAGCTGCACAGCAGCTGAATGGCCGGTGGAGGGAGGAGGAGGATTTCATCATTAAAGCCCCACCAGACCTGATGACACCACGCTTGATTCGGGTGTGGGGAGCAAGCACACCCCTTGTGGGATGGTGTGTGTGTACAATCTTTATGGAGAGTAATTTGGAGGTATCTTATCAAAATATGAATGCTCATATCCTTGAAAACCCCACTTCTCAGAATTTCCCCCTAGATATTTGTATACAAGACCACAGAAATATTTGCTGAAAAACCGAAAATAACCCTAGAGTCCATCAGTAGGGGAATCCTATATAATAAAGATGTAATATGCAAATGGTCATTGGGCCTTGAAGCGTAATGACCAGATCATGGATCAGCAGGAGGGAGGGGCAGTGAGCTACAAGTGGGCAGCAGAGAGCTACAAGGGAGGGGCAAGCTATGAGGGGGGAGGGGTGCTGGAAGAGGAGGGAGGAAGCTATGGGAGGGCAGGGCAGCAGGCAGAGAGGTACTGGAGGATGCTAGCAAGCTACTGGCGAGCTGCTGGTGCATGAATTCGTGCGCAGGGCTACTAGTACTTACATAAACTGTGGACTAGATACCATCTACTAGTATATATATAAAAGCCTAAACGACCAAACAACCAGAACAACCAGTCACTACGATGTGCACTGATCATCTGGTGTTCAGTGAACTCCCACAGCCATCGAGTTGCTCAGCTGAAACCCATCCCAGGCAGGCCACCAGCCTGCTGGCAGCTACTCGCTCCTTCAGTAGTCCTGCAGGTCCAGTCTCTGGAGAACCAACCAGGCACCCACGGACCAGCACCACCAACGCAATCCCAAAAGCACAGTAGGCCTCTTAGAAATCGGCCTCAGCCACTGCAGCCTCTTGCCCCCCCTAGACGCTCTGAAAGGACAAAACAATACAAAAGTGGCCACCAGGTGGCTCCAGACAACCAGCACGAATGTCAGAGGGATGGATCCGGAACCCCAAGCTGGCAAGGGTGTCCCACCGCCTACCCAGAGGGCCAATCGCATCTTGGCATCTCCTCACCGCCCTTGGGAGCCAACCCATGCATGAATTGGTGCACCGGGCCTCTAGTGAAGTAATATTAGGAAATAGAGTCACATCGGTGTGCTATGATGTTAAAAAATGTCCATATTCAGTAAAAAAAAAAAAAAATTAAAAACAAGGTTTATCACGTGATAGTATTTTTTGTTTAAACATATATATTTTGTGTGTATGTGAGAGAATATACACCAAAAAAATATGAATAGTTGCTGCTGGGAGCAGGATCCGGAGGAAAGTTCACATTCTTTGTACAAATTTTGTCACAGGCATGTATTTACCTGTATTTATATCTACATGACTAGAATATCCTAACACAATAGATCTCTCCATTTCTCTCCTTGCCATCCCTCCAGTAGGATCCTCTAACAAAGTGTACTAGTCGCAAATAAACACGTATTCAGAGCTTCGCAGTTTATGAAACATTTTCACAAGTAAAACCTCCTTTAAATCCCACACCATTCCTGTAAGACTCTCCTAGTTTACAGAGAAACTCAGAGAGGAAACGTGTTCTCCCTGACGTCAATGGCCGGTGGTGGATAGAGCCAGAACTAGGAGCCCAGGTTGTCTGCCTCCCGCATCACCAGGCACCTTCCTAGCCCTCCCAGCTGATACCTGCAGTATTTCTTCCATGGCCAAATCACATGACGCCTGCCTCACAAGTCCTCTGGCACAGGGGAAAACCAGAACACCTGGGCATGGCTAAGAAGATGAGGGTGGAGGAGAAAACGGGGAGGTGAAAGGCATGGTGAAGCACAGAGATCAAACAGGTTATGAGATGGCCCAAGAGGCCGGGCATCCTATTCAATAATTCAATGTGTAATCCATCAGCACCCCCAGGTAAGCAAGACCCTAACGGGTACCTCCTTCCCATGACTGCTCCGTTGTTTGGAGACAAATCATTGGTCACCATCTGGATCCAAACTGTATGTGAGCTGAGCCTAAACTCCAGTGTGGCCGTGGGACTGCTCCCCTCCTAGGTAGGTCAAGAGGCCCTGAGGGATCTGTCCTCAGATCTCAGAGGCCTTTTGGGGGCCCACATCCATTTGATCATGTGATCCCTTTGGAATCAAGTCCAGCCTCCACACCAGGATTCACAAGGCCCCATGGGATCCAGCACCTATTTTTTCAGCCTCATCTTCAGTTATTTCTCACCTGTCATTCTACATATTGATTCCATTCTGGACCCCAAACAGGCCAGCCAATATCCCCCTCTTTCTCTTTCTGCTTATGTCAGGGATGGGAAACCATTTTTCTGCCAAGGGTCATTTGGATATTTTTAACATCGTTCGAGGGCCCTACAAAATGATCAACTGAAAAATCGGCCTGCTCTATATAGTCAAACATTAATGAACTCGCCCCTCATGCCGTGGCAGGGCCAGACCAAACGATTTCATGGGTCTTCTATGGCCCACAGGCCGGATGTGCCCCACCCCTGCGCTAATCCATTACATAGGCTAAAGCATTCATCCAGAGCACACTTGCTCTTCCTTTCTTCCCTGGATAACTGCTACCCATCCTTCAGATATCAGCTCAAACATGGCTTGGCTTCTTCGGGTAGGGGAAGGGGAAAGGGCAGGGGGGAGGATGCTTTCCTGATCCATTAGTTCTCCCTGCCACCATTTCCCCCCCTCCTGGGTTGTTGCCTCCCCTCTCCCTTGGTCTTCCTCTCTCTGGTCCTTACTACACTGCATTGTAATGGCTTAGTTGCTTCTCTCTCTCTGGCTGGACCAGCAGAGTGGACCCCCTAAATATGTAATCAACGAAAAGAGAATGATGCAGTATGTCTGTCGCTCCATAGTAGATGACAGGTACCAGACTTCAGCAATAGAACAGAGCCTCACAGCCCTGGCAGCTGTCACTTAAAGGCTGCTGCCTTCATCTACAAGGCCATTTCCTCTCTGCCGCTGGCTGGGAACTCTTAAGCCTTAAATGACAAGACATGTGACCAAGGGCCGTGACCCTTGGGAGGAACGTTGTGAGAAATTTCTGGCAGGTTCTAACCACAGCGTCTTAGTGGGAAAAGCAGGACATCCTCAGGTTTACAAGGTGATAATAGAACAGGAGGCCTGCAACCAGGCTCAGGAGGCCAGGATGCCATTCCCTGCCTTCAGGCAAGGTTGGCTCGATCACAGACAAGTGGGTGTCTCCTTGCATAATTAGTAGGATTATATTGTTATTAATATTATTAGTGGTATAATGATGGTTCCACTAAAAATAAGCCTTCATATCCTTCCTGGGTCACCCCTCCCAGGAGTCAGTAGAACACAGAAATCGGTCTCAATCTCAGCAGTGTAAGGTCTAACTGAAACCCCCATGTCAGCATGATTTCCCAATGCTAAGAGAAGGAAAGCAAGTGGGTTCTCCCTAAAAAGAGGGCAGAGAGAATGTCCTAGAGGCAGGTTTGGGGTGCAGAGAGTCATTGGGATCACAATCAGGCATCTCCCCTGCCATTCACTCAACCCTTCCCCTGTGCACAGTGCTTTAGAGCACTAGTATATATATAAAGCATCAAGCAGTGAACCTTTGGGCACACAAAGTCCTCACCCACCCAGGATCTCATTGGGTCCTCGCCACACCACCAGGTGGTGGGAAGCTGAAGCTGGGACAGAAACGGACTCTGGGTCAGTTTCCTAGAGTTCTGAGTCCTGCGTGAATGTCTGGACTAGGATCAAGAAACTGAAATATTTGATTACCGGTAGGATGCCCTCCACATTTTGACATCCTGCTTCTCAGTCTGGAAAGAGGAGAGGGAAAGGAACAACCCAGCCCACGTGCCCCACAGTTCATGCTTTCAATAAGTACTGTAACGGAGCGAGTCCCCACAAGACAGACCACAAAGACCAACCGAATTCAAACAGGCCTAAGTTTATTTCAGACTCGAATCTGGGCTCACCTAATCTGGGCTCAAACCTTAGTTGACGCAGCAGTCTGGCTCCTTCCCCCATCTAAGTGGCTGAGTTAGGGACTACGGCAGACAAGTACTGTGGGTGCAGGTGGGTAGCATCATCACTGCACCCTCCAAGCAAGAAGGTCCCTGAGTAGCTGGCTTCCCTGGCCCACAGCTGGAATGGCCCTGCCTATATTGCCACCACAGTCCCATAGCTCAACTTCACATGCTGTTCTTTATCACTTCCAGAACCTGGTTTGTGATGCGCGATTAACAGACACTGAGTATCACAAAACAGGAATACCACATCTCGATTTAAGCAGGCCCTTTGCCACCGATCCCATAGTCGTACAACCCCGTAGTAGGAGGAACCTGTGGCCAGCAAGTGGTTCCTGATGCTGGCTCGGAGGTCCCAGTATCGAACATAGATGTCATAGCCACAGGACAGGAGCATGAAAGGGGACATGAGGTCCAACACCCCAGCCCCTGCAGGAAAGTCACTGTCCAGGTGCATCATCAGCTGCCCACTGTTGAGGTCCCAGATTCTCAGACAAGTACTGAGCCCACAACAAGCCGTCCCAGTCACAAAAGAATGGGCTAATAGCAATGGACCAGACTCGGTCTTCAGTCTGGATGGTGTGTAAGCACTGGTCAAGCCGGCCTGAGGCCAAAGACCATACCTTGGCCGTTCCCTGGAGCCTCTCACGATGATGCCCTCTTCGCAATCCACACAGTTCACCAGTTGCTGACAATCGTCCCAGGTGGGTTGATGGGTACTTCCGGCACAGCAAACCCATTTCACCAGAATTAGCCAACATCACTCATTCACTGGCCTGGCCCAGAGCAGCCTCTCCTGGGCCCACAGACTTCATGTTCCAAAAGTTCGTACATACAGTATCACATGTTGGCTCCTCTGGTCACACATACAGTATCACATGTTGGCTCCTCTGGTAGAACTTACTTCTCTGGACGAAGCAAACGAGCATACTTCCAGGTCTCCATGTCTTCCCTGGACATCACGGCGGTGCGTCAGGGATTGCCACGCAGGGTTTAAAGATGATATCATGTCAGGTGGGGCCTGGCTGCCGGGCTGCCAGAGGCTCGAATGGTAAGAGCACCGACAAAGGGGCAGTCCCTCTTTTTATACTCGGCAATCTCAGGCAGCAAAGGACCAGCTAACCCAGAAGGTTCCTAGTAGGCTGATTGACTAGTTAGCCTAACAAACTCAGGTCAGGTGTTGTGGTCTGGCCGAAGATAATAGGCTCAAGATTGCAGTTAATCAGAGGCACGTTCACACTTTTAACCCTGATTCTGAACATTCCCCTCCCCCTTCTTTAATAGTTTGCAGGCCTGGCTTTAGGGGAGGAAGTGTCAAGCCTAGCCATGAGGGGATTCCTCAGTAGTTTCCATTTTCAATCACTACAGTACATGAGCACCTATTGTGTCCCAGGCACTGCTCCAGGCTCTAGGAACAGAGCGGGCACTACAACGGATTTAAACAAACAAAAGCTTCTCCCCATGAATGTTACATTCTGGTGCTGTATTTATTTATTTACTTGCTAGAGGCCCAGTGCACAAAATTCATCCATGGAGGTATCAAGGGGGGAAGGGGACTATCCCTCAGCCCATCCTGCATGCTCTTTAATCTGGGACCCCTCGAGGGATGTCTGACTGCCCATTTAGGCCCAATCTCATAGGCTCAGAGGGATTGGGTCTAAACAGGCATTCAGATATCCCTCTCATGATCCAGGACTGCTGGCTTCCAACCGCTTGCCTGCCTGCCAGCCTGTCACCCCCTAACCACTCCTCTGACAGCCTGATTGATACCTAACTGCTCCCTTGCAGCCTGTTTGCCCCTAACTGCCCTCCCCTTTAGGCCTGGTCCCTCCCAACTACACTTCCCTGCTGGCCATCTTGTAACGGCCATCTTGTGTCCACATGGGAGCAGCCATCTTTGACTACATGGGGGCAGCAATCTTGTGTGTTGGAATGATGGTCGATTTGTATATTACTCTTTTATTACATAGAATTTTTTAAATATATATTTTACTGATTTCAGAGAGGAAGGGAGAGGAAGAGAGAGAGACAAACATCAATGATGAGAAAGAATCACTGACTGGCTGTCTCCTACCTACCCCTCACTGGGGATGGAGCCTGGAACCCAGGGATGTGCCCTTGACAGGAATCAAACCCAGCACCCTTCAGTCCACAAGCTGACGCTCTATCCACTGAGCCAAACCAGCTTGGGCTGGTGCTATATTTATAAGGGGCTGTCAGATGACACATGGGCCTGGATTACACCATATTGACTCACATAGTGACAAATCTGCACCCTTTCAGTTCATTCAGTCCTTCACAGACTTTACAGAAGACCTCAGTCCATGGCTACCACAGAATGGACATGGCTGCAGGATCCGGTGTGACTTTCATCTCATTGCTGGGTTTTCATCCTGTTTACTAACAGTTTACGTTTATGCCTTCAAGTGATGCTAATATTCCGTTCAAGGTCATGATATAATCACTTTTTCACTTCTTTCCATCAGTGAGTCGTTTTAAACCAGCATCTGAGAGGCTAACAGCACAGGTGGTCAATGGATGTGGCAAAGCACTGGGTGGATGGGAGACTTGACCTGGGCTGTGCCAAGAGTGTGGCCAAGGGCAGCGTTGCATCTCAACACCCGAAAGGCTTGTGTCACCTTGTGCTAGAGCTTTTAAAGCAGCAGAATGGGGACAGCCCAAAGGTTCACTGCTTCCTGCTTCCATTCATCCCACACCTGTCACCTTCCTTCCCCCGTCCACCCTCAGCACCTCTGGGCCCGCCGCACACTGTCTCAGGGAGAGAGGCCACAGGCGCTCAGACAGCAAACCCCCTGCCCTTTCGCCCGTGCTTATCTCCCTTATCTCTGTCTCCACACTTTCACCGGGGGCAAAGGTCACTGGCGGGAAGCTCCCTCCACATTAATTACCTTTCATTCTCGGAAGCCAACAAGCTCTCCTCCCTGTGCGAAGAACTGGGTCCAGCCCCCGCTGCTCCAGTTTGTCCCCGGCTCCACAGGCCCCTCACAGCCTCAGCATCGGGAGCACCTGAGGGGCAGTGCCCAAGTGTAAGGCACCTGGGCCCCACGCAGCCACGGCAGCCAGGGTCACTGAGAGATGGCGCCTGGAACGCTGAATACCGTGCTCCTTCCAAGAATCTGACCTTCTTGGTTGGAAACACCTGCTCAGTCCCCTTCCTGCGTGGCTGAGGAACTGCCCATGGTTTTCTTATCAGGCAGTGAGTGCATTGAGCTAGTTCTTGGGCTTCGGCATTCCGCAAACCTGGATTCAAACCCCGGGCTGCCCTGGAGGAGGAAGCGGTGAGGGGCAGGCAAGTGGCTTACCCACTCGAGCCTCAGTCCTCTTGGCTCTCAAGTGGGAGGAACAATGATTCTTATGTGTCCTCGGGTTGTCTGAAGGATTCCGTTGAGTTTTATGTATGTGAAGGGCCTTGTGCAGGGACTGGCTTGGACTAACTGCTCCCCTGCCAGCCTGTTTGCCCCTAACTGCCCTCCCCTGCAGGCCTGGTCACCCCTAACTGCCCTCCCTTACAGGCCTGGTCCCTCCCAACTGCCCTCCCCTGCTGGAGCTAGAGAAAGACTGGCGAGCGTTAACATGGCGTTGGTTTTCTATCTGGGTAACTGAAAGTGTTTTGCAGGAAGACAAGAGGACAGGAGGCAAGAAGGAACCCCAACACAATCCACACTGTCCAGGTCATCTCTGCCTCTTTCCCTCCAAAATACCAGGTCTCTAACCTCAGAGGCTGGGATTCTTGGCCACTCCTCACCCTACCCAATTTCTACCCACACTGGTCATGTGGCCGAAGTTACCCACTCACAGCTGTGAGGCAGGATGGCACCAAGAGAAATAAATGAGGGGACGGAGGCCCCCCGAGAGGAGCTACCTAGCACCCTCATGTCATGGATGTCCCTTACACTGGAGTCCTTTTCTTCCCTGGGAACCTGGGACTGAAGAAGGTGAAATGACTCAGCCACAGTCTCACTTCTAACACCCAGTTCACACCACCCCACTCCACTCCATGCAGAGGGCATGGCCAGCAGTTCGGTGATGGTGTTTGTCTCTTGGCCTCCATCACTTGCCGGGGACAGTGTCCAGAGCTGAGGAAGAAATAAAGAAATGAACCCACTCTCCCACCGGGAGGAGAGCGGAGGATTTAGCAGGGGCAGCGCCTCGCAGACTGTAATGCCTCAGGACTCACCTGGGGAGCGGCTTTGCGACGGAGGGGCTGAGTCAGGGAGTTGGGGATGGACTGAAATTCTGCTTTCCTGGCAGGCTTCTGGGTGAGTCTGAGACCGCTGGCCCCAGACCATCACCTGGAGCCAGATCTCCTGGATGAGAAGCCCAGCTCTGCCTCTCACCAGCAGTGTAGTCTTTTTTTTTTTAATATATATTTTATTGATTTTTTTACAGAGAGGAAGGGAGAGGGATAGAGAGTTAGAAACATCAATGAGAGAGAGACATCGATCAGCTGTCTCCTGCACGCCCCCCACTGGAGATGTGCCCGAAACCAAGGTACATGCCCTTGACCGAAATCGAACCTGGGACCTTCCAGTCCGCAGGCAGATGCTCTGTCCACTGAGACAAACCAATTTCGGCTTCTTCTTCTTTTTTTTTTTTAATATAGCAGTGTAGTCTTGAGCTGGTTACTGGTCCCAGGTTTGCTTGCCTATAAAGGGGCGGGAAGGAGGATGATAAAAGACAATGTTGGATGGAGTCATTGGGAGGTTTAATTCATTCCTAGGTGCTAAGCTCTCTGCCCAGTGCCTGCCACATACAGGCCCTCCGAAGCTGTGGCTGTTATCAGCAGGTAGGAAGTGGGCCTCCCTTGTAGTAGGCAAGGAAGGCCTCCTGCTTTCGGTCCTGGGCCCCCACCCCGGAAGAGTCAACACGTTTTTCTCCAGCATCCAGCTGGCCTTGGTTCAAACCACCCCGAACAGCCCTGAGACCCAAAGAATGAGTTCATCTGGCCCAATGATGGCGGGAGCAGCCCCGGACACTCCCCGCCCGGGAGGTGCAGCTGGGAGGGCTGGACTGGCCGAAGCACTGGCCACGGGCAGCCGTGCAGGGCTCAGGCTGCAGCTGGCGGCCCTTTGGGAGTTTCTCTGAAAGCCTCTCGGAGCTCTCAGGAGGCAGCGCGCTTTTATCTCCCCGATCCCGAAGCGCCAGGAGGTAGTAAAGATGGTGAGGTCACTGTGCGGAGCCCTGTGATAGCATCTGGGGAGAGGCGGGCCTGCTTCCCCGGGCTGTTCTCGGAAGCCAGAAACGAGAAACCAGCAGGTCGGCTGGGGTAAGCCAGTGGGAAAAGGGGGACCAGGCGCCCACAGGTTGGCTCCTTTGCCTCAGGCTGGGGGACCCTTTTTCTCTACCCTCACCCCCCACCTTCCTGGTCGGAAGCCACATAAGCATCCACATCATTCATACTGAGGCACGAATGGCTGCCAGCAAGCAGCTTGAGGGGAAGTCTAGAGCTTTGGTTTCGCCGGAATCCTAGTCTTGGGAAGGAAAGGGGTGTAGTTTAAGGTTAGGAGCCCCGAGTTCCAATCCCAGCTCCAGTTCTTACTAGCTGTGCGCATCCTGGGGTAAATCACCAAGTTCCTAATGGGCAAAGGAGGGCTACCAGCTCCGTGCAGGGGGTTGTGTGGTAGAGAGACCGCCTAGGAAGTGCCTAGGCCCTAGGACAGTGCCCGAGGCTGACATTGGCAATGCCTCGATGGATGGATGAATGACCAGGAGTGTCCTTCCCCACCTCCCCAGGGAGGGCTGGCCCTTCCCTCCTAGGTCCCAGCCTGTCTGTCCTCCCCTCTCCTAGCTTGGCAGGTAGCCTCCTGGAAACTGTGTCCTTCGTGTCTGTTTCTGTCCCCCACTTCCCATCCCGGCAGGGGAGGAGGGAGACTGTCTGATGTGTGTTTGGTCTCCCTGTCCTGCACCAGCTGCCGTGACAAATGGGCTCATCGGAACCGCAGAGCCTCGCCAGAGGGATAAAGGAAGCCTCCCTGGGCACCCGCCCGCTTTGTCCCTGCGGCTCGGGCTCAGCTGGAGGAGAGGGCCTGTGGGGAAGGGGCAGTGCCCCCGGTCAGACCCTGAGTCCCGGGTTGTCGCAGCCCCGCCAAGACTGCATGCCACTCCTCCCTCCTGCACAACCTCCGTTTGATCCCAGCTCCTCCTCCGGTGGCGGGCGAGGCCCTGGCATGTGCGGGCAGGGACGCTCTGAGCTGTGGGTTGGGCATTTTTTCCACTGTTTCGCTCTGGCTCCCTTATCTCCAGCTGGTTAGCGATTAACTGCTCTCTGAAGCTTTCCCAGCCTCCAGAGTTCCCCGGGAGCGCAGGTGGCCACTGGGCTGGAGCAGAGAGCCTGACTCAGGGTCCCTTTCTCTCTGCGAGACCGGGAGCGCCCAGAGGCACAGCCCCAGGCTCGTGGGCCCGGCAGGGCGGAGCCAAGAGGCTTGGCACCAAAGGAATTGGTAGGGGGTGCTGGTGGGAAGGGCACCAGGAGGGCTTCTGCAGGTGCTGTTTCCTTGAAAGAGTGTGTGTGTGTGTGAGGGGGGAGGTGGCTTAGGGGTTACCAGCAGGACCTGGGAGAAAGAAGGTTGACTTTCTCTCACCACCTGTCTCCACTCCCCTCCCAGGGTTTCTGCACAGACCCTGACCCGTGTCGCTGGCATCAGATAAGAACTGCAGCTGAGACCGGTTTGGCTCAGTGGATAGAGCATCAGCCTGCGGACTGAAAGGTCCCAGGTTCAATTCCAGTAGAGGGCATGTACCTTAGTTGCGGGCACATCTCCAGTGTGGGGCATGCAGGAGGCAGCTGATCGATGTCTCTCTCTCATCGATGTTTCTAACCTAACTTTCTATCTCTCTCCCTTTCTTTCTGTAAAAAAAAAAAAAATGAATGAAATATATTTTTTTAAAAAAGAACTATTGTTCTAAGTCAAACTAGAGCCTCTGAGACACTGTCTTTGTACAGCTGGCAAGTGAAGAATGTCCTTTATGTTTTAAAATGATTAAAAAGAAAGATACTATGTAGTAACATGCAAAAAATACATGAAATTCAAATTTCAGTGCCCATAACAAGTTCCATCCATTCGAGTATTCTCTATGACGGCTGTCCCATTACAGCAGCAGAGCTGACAGCTGTGACAGAGACTGACTGTCCCGCAAAGCCTGGGCCTTTACAAAAATGCTTGCCAATCACTTCTCTACCTCATGCCAAGAAGGGGGCTAGCGGTGAAATCCAATCAGATCCAGGAATGAACAGAGGAAGGGAAAGAATAAAAGTAAAAGAGAAGGTAGAGGGGAAAGAGAAACAATAAGGAGAAAAGAAAAGTAACATGTTAGCCCTGGCCACTGTGGCTCCATTGGTTGAGCACAGTCCCAGGCATCAGAGGGTCACTGGTTCGATTCCCAGCCAGGGCTCACATCCAGATTCAATCCCCAGCCAGGGTGCATGAGGAAGGCAACTGCCGGATGTTTCTCTTTCTAAAAATCAATAACGACATATTTTTTAAGAGAAAAATTACATTTTACTGAGCATCTATTATGTGCCATGCTCTGTGTTTAGTGCTTTACCCACCTCAGTTCTCAGCTTTAGATAAAACTTTAAGGAGAGGCAAACTCGTGGGTCAGGAAGCCTCCCTTCCCAGACTCTGAGCTACCTCTGAGTCCCTGCTGCTTGGTCACCGTCCAGCCCCCTCTCCTGTCACTGTGGCACTCGGCTCTGACCCCTTTCCCATCGCATTTTCTATTCCAGACATTGCTCTCTGCAGAGATCAAAGCCAGCCTGTCCCTTTGAGTCCCTGAAGGTCCTGCTCTCTACCCTGAGGGACAGGGGGAATGAAGACAGGTCTTCTCTGTATGACTCCCACCGCCACCCATGCTACCCAGCCCGATGGATGACACACCCTAGGAGCTCAGTAAATATTTGCTGAAGGACTGAAATAGACAATCAACCCCGCAGAACCTCAGCTCGGTGAACCATGTCTCAGGGTAGAGGACCCCAGTGGAGGCACTTCTGTAAGAAAGATGGGTGGCATCCGGTAGATCCTTGTCAGCGTTGTGGCAATCCCCCCGAAAAGAGACCTGAGGGCTCTCAGCCCAAACCCCACCTTCCTGCCCGGCTGCCCCTCCGTGGAGCTGCCCAAAGCCCCTGTCCCTCTGTCTGTCCTATCCCTGCTCTCGGCTCTTGACTGGTCCAGTGATAAAACAAGTAACAGAATGCATGTTGGCAAAAGTGGACAGTACAGCAGAAAGGAGGGATTCTAATTAGAAACTGTACCCTCCTTCTCTTCTCCCCCCATCATGGTTGCTCTGAAACAGGAGAAGGGAGAACCAAGCCAGCAGGCTCCATCAGCAGCCAGTCCCAGTGACCTCCCTGCGTGAAAAGGGGCGACAGCACACCTGTCTGGTATTTCCTGTGCGTGGTGATGACTCTTACCTCGGTGGCCGGTTTGAGAAAGAGGACAGGCCTCCTTATACCGGAGGAGAGAGAAACTCCCCAACACGAGTCCTGGGAATGCAGAGAGAGAGGAGGGGAGGGTGTGGAGACGGGACAGGTTTATTTCAGAAGAAATATGACTGATGCGTTAGTGAAGCCAACTGCAAGAGGCCTAACCCTGCCTTGCCCTGTTCCTCTGTTTGCTTTGGATGACGCCATCAAAAGACTCTCCATCCCCTAATGTTTTCCCCGCATTTGTTAGAGCGCCTTCTAGTGACAACTGCAGAGAACTCCTAGAGGACCCCAAGATTGGAGGGGAGACATAGACTCTGGGTCACAAAGTCCCTCTTTGCAGGCAACAAGGAAGGTCCCTTCTGTCGGAAGAAGACCAGATGGCAGTCCCGGAGTAGAAACAGGAAGATCAGTCCTCAGAAGCCACGGGAGAAGAAAGCTGGCCCAGGAGGACTGCCCTGACTCTCCGAAGCGACCCGTCTTCTCCAGACTAGAGCAGGACCTTCCTAAGGATTTCCCCAACTGCACCCTCATTTCACAAAGTGCCCTGAGCTCTTCTGGGGTGAGGGGCTGTTTTTGCAACAGTGAAATTCAGAGAGAAAATAGAAATGTTTGCACAACATGTTGTCTTTTTCATTCAAATAAAATTTACTTTACTGAGGGGAGTACCAGGTTAAACTTGCTAAAAAGTCAATTTAAAAATGAGCATCTTTAAACGCATGAAACGATGCTCAACCTTATGGTTATCAGAGAAACACTAATGCGTGAGAGTCTGCCCTTAGCCTTCACATTGGCAACACTAAAAAGTCCAATGAGAATGAATGTTAGCCAGATGATAACCAGGAAAGAGCTCTAACCCAATGCAGGTTCAGACTGGATGGTTGTGACCTCATGAATCTCGGTCATTGTGGAGGCAGTGACTGACCTAGAATCTTAGCCGTTGGGCCATTTTTAACTTTTTAATTGAACCAGTAAGTGCTGCTGAGGTGCAGGATGAAGTAGCATAGCTTTCTTAGCTCTAAGACAAATCAGCGAACCAGGATCTGTGGGTAGACCTGTGTCCAGAACAAGAAAGATGTGCTTGTTCTGGCCTGTTTGCCCTGAGATCCATTCCCTACCCTTTCCCCCCTCAGCCCGGCTACCTCTCTGCTCTCTTCCTTCAGGTCTGATGGCTGAAGCTCTAGAGGTTTCTCCGCTCTCCTGCCAGCCAGCTTCAGCCTGGGTTCAGCCAGTAGAAATGCCAACAGGAGTCTGGAGGCAAGTGAGAGAGGTATTTCTTCCCCTGCAGCCACTCCCTCTCCCAGGGCTCCAGCTCCTTTGACAAACCCCGCAGGGACTCTAGCAGTATCCCTCCTCCTTTCCTCTCTTCAGTCTATACATACTGGTACTAGTGACTTTCTGCTCTTGCTAACCTCTTAATTACCTTGTCATTCTCTTTGGCTTTGCAGCTCTTCCAACACAAGTGTGACCCATCCCCTGCATTTAATTTTCTCTATTGAAACAAGTAAGTTCCACGGATAGAACATCAGCCTGCGGACTGAAGGGTCCCAGGTTTGATTCCAATCAAGGGCGTGTACCTTGGTTGCGAGCACATCCCCAGTAGGGAGTGTATAGGAGGCAGCTAATCGATGTTTCTCTCTCATCAATGTTTCTAACCCTCTATCCCTCTCCCTTCCTCTCTGTGAAAAATCAATAAAATAAAATAAAATAAAATAAAATAAAATAAAATAAAATAAAGAAAACAAGTGAGTTCCTTTCTGCTTTCCTGATTAGACTCCAGCTGATACCTAACTGGGCTCCACTTTCCAGGCCAGTCAATACTCTAACACTTAAGTCTTCCATACTCAACAGCGCTTGACCTGTTCATCTCACTGAGGCCCACAGTATCCCTGAGACATAGACAGGACAGGGATTGGCATTGTCCCTTTACAGAAGAGAAAGTGGATCTAGAGATGCTAACATGATATGCCAAGTTTGCACATCTAGTGAACTACAGACTTAAGGGAGACCCCAGGTGTCTTGCGGGCTGGTGGTCATTTCCCTATGGCATCCAGGCCCTTTTCTCTTTCTCTAACCTTACCCCCAGAAGACATTCTTTATGGATCAAAATAAGGATTCATTTGGGTCTCATTTGCACGTGGTGAAAGGGTCTATAACTATGCAAATTGTACACCCAAAGGTATTAGGGAGTATTCATTTCTATTGGGGCTTTGGGAGAATATTTTGCATTTACAGCAACCAGGCTTTGCCAGCATTCTGTAAATCCTAGATGATAAATACTAGCAGTGTTTCTCAGAATTGCATTGGGAGGTGGGGCATTTTTGGTAAAACTCCGATACCTGGACTCCACCCTCACCTACTGAAACAGAAATTCTGGGTAATGGATACTGGAAAGGAGTATTTTTGACTAGCAATCCAGGTGATTCTCAAGAAAAAAAAATTTTTTTGAGGTAGTCATCGTCCACAGATAAGGGAGATGTATCAGCAAGGTGATAAGAAGGCTGATTCCTGGCCAATCAAAAAAAGCCCAGCTCCTCAGGCTTTTATCCCCTAAGAGGTACCACTTATGACACCCAACTCTGAGTCAGGCTTGGTTTCAGACACTACACGTACATGGTTCCATTTACCCTACAAGTAGATATTATAGCTCCCATTTTATTCATGAGAAATCTGAGACATGGATTAAAAGGTGCCGCTGGGTCTCCTAGCCATGACCCAAATTCCAATCAAGTTCTGCTTGGCTACAAAGCCAGGCTCTTGACGTCCACGTCATCCTTCCCAGAATGGAGCCCACTTCATCTCCAAACGATCGTGGGGATGATTATATGCTGAGCTGGCTCCCTGTGGGGCGATCGGTTCCAGGGGTCTGGAGTTTTCTCCTGCTGGCTCCTGCATGAGATGCCAGTGAGCGGCAAAGGGGGCAGGAGGCTCCCCTTACCCATCCCTTTCCAAACCTCCAGGTGCTAGAGAGGTCTCTTGGCAGGTGAGGTCCCCAGTGGTTCCTTGATGGTCCTTCTCCACTTCCCCAGGGGCTCTTGGATGCTCTTCTACCTCGCTCTTGGCTCAGAAGCTTTTGGGTTGGCCCCAAACCAGTCGGAACCAATCAGGACGCCTAAAGCAGCCGCTGTCTGCATTAATCCATCCAAGGGAAGAAGCCCAACTGACATTGTTATCACTGATGTTGGAAAGTTCCCGACATGAATGGGCAGGTGTGCGAGCACAGAGCGCTTGACGTGTGGGTGATCTTGCATCATCTGAGCTGCCTTTGCCTCTTTCCAAGTGCTTTGCTGTACGTGTCTGGTCACCGCTCTGTTGACACTGACGTTTGGATCAGCTCAGCTAGTGAAGCCGCCAGCTGGAGACTGAGGGAGGCAGGGCTGGGGGGGTTCTTACCTCAGGATGGTCATTCAAAGGGTGCTCCCCCATCTGCAGTGCTCTCTCTTCATCCTTCCCACCAGCAGTTGAACTCAACCTGCCTCACCTCAGCTCCTCCCTCTTTTCTGGAAGTGCCATGCTCCTGTGGCTGTCACCTAAAGACTCAACAACCACCAGACACATGCTTGACAGCTGTTCTGGGTGTAGATTTTATCAAGTCAAGGGCAACAGGATTCTTATGACCAGTGAGAAGTATTCTTTTGCCCAATTTGGGAAGTATTAGACAGTGAGACCTTTATTATTATTATTATTATTATTATTATTATTATTATTATTATTTATAGGCATGGCGAGTAAATGCGTGCTTTCTCTAATATGTTAAAATGCCAGTTCTGAAGTAATTTAACTGAGGTAATGTATATTTCAAGCATAGGTTAGAGACATATTTTCTAAGATTTCGAAATTATTCTAAGCGAGGTGTGTTTTATAGCCTGATAATGACTATGAAACAGAGCCTCAACCTCCTGAGTCTTGGAAGGGTGCATTTCTTAGAATTATACAAAACGTAAATTCCTCTTAATAGTCCAAAAGCTAAGCTATGTTAGCTGAACATCAGGATTTATTTTTATTTTTGCACTTTCTGGAGACAGGCATAATACCATCTGAGGATAATACCACATGCTAAAAGAAGCAAAGTAAACTCTATCATTTAATTATTTAATGTGATTAAGCAGTAAGTATAAATATCCCAGAGGACATAATAGAAATATTTCCAGAAATCTGTCTCCTTTGTGAAAAAGCTTCATGCATTTCATAAGGTGTCTTTTTGAATTTAAAAATAAAGCAGCCCTGACTCGTTTGGCTCAGTGGATAGAGCATCGGCCTGCGGACTGAGAGGTCCCAGGTTTGATTCCAGTCAAGGGCATGTACCTTGGTTGGGGGTATATCCTCAGTGGGAGGTGTGCAGGAGGCAGTTGATCGATGTTTCTAACTCTCTATCCCTCTCCCTTCCTCTCTGTAAAAAATCAATAAAATCTATTTTTTTTTTTAAATAAAGCAAACCTCACAAATCCACCACGAGCTGTTTTGAGCTCAATGGTGTGCTGGCTGCACAGCTGGTGAGCACGGGTCAGTCCTCTTTGCTGGCCCACTGATTCCTGGAGGCCGCTGGCCACGGGCCTTCCCGCACCACACAGGGCCTTGTCCCCAACACAAATAGACCTGTGGCCCCTGCTGCCATTTCACTGTCCCAGGCCTCGCTGCTGCTCCAGAGCGTGAGAAAGGCAGAGGAAGGGGACACTGGGCGCTGAGCTAACGGGGCTGGACTGGTCCATCGGCATCCCGGCTCCATGTGGGAAAAAGGGGTCCCAGGACAGGCGTCACCTCCTTCTAAGAGATCCAGGACCAGATCTCTCCCACCTCTGGACTCAGAGCCAGCGCAACTCCCAAAGGCGCCTTCCCACATTGTGACCCTTCCTGGGGCTTGAGGGCATGTGGGCCTCTGGAATCCCTTCCCCTGCAGCCCACAAGTTCAAGGAGAGGGGAGGCAGGTGAGGACGGCTGAGCCAGATCTTAGACGTTTTGCTCATCTTGACAACCCCTGAATGCTTTCTTTGGTCTTCATGATGATGAATTATGGAAACAGGAATTATGGGAATGGGGGTGAGGGTGGGTGTGCCACAGTGTTGTCAACCTCCCTCTATGGCCCCCAAAGCAAGCACTCAGGAAGGGCGAACCCTGATCCCTTCTCTTCTCCCTGCAGGGCACAGACGGAGGCCACCAGCTCTGAGGGAAATCCTATATTTCAAAAACAAATATGTGGTAGGAAGAAGGCATTCGTGAAGAGGATGTGCTAAAGAGAAAAAAAACAGGTTTTCTATTAACTAAATTTAAAAAAAAAATTTTCTACCAGGGAAACAAAGTAAGAAGCACATTGCAATTGACCAGAGGAGAGACCATTTGTTTTAATTTAATTTTTAAATTATTTTTTCCGTCACCATATATCCCCACCATGTCCTCTCCCACCTCCAGGCTCGCTGCCCGGAGGGCCATCTCCTCACTCCTCCCTGCTTTGCAGAGCAGAGGACCTGTGGTAAAGCCCACCTCCGGGGGCCGGCAATGGCTTCGTGTGTTGACTGAGCTCCTGGGCGTGAAGGTCTGGGGGACATGCCAGCTTCCCCACCAGGATCTGCCTCACGGCCGTCATGATATCCTGAGCTTCCACCGGCCCTGGTTCCTGGCTCCAGCCCGTGGCCGAGGCAGGCCGGCCCTTTGGAAGAGGGTCTTTGGGTCCTTTGTCCTGGAGACGGTGCCTCTTCTTGGTACAGTTGCATTCCACAAAAACCATCTCTTTCTCTGGCAGGCGTTGCCTCTTCTTGGTACAGTTGCATTCCACAAAAACCATCTCTTCCTGTGGCAGGCAGTGGAGGAATTTCCTCCCGAGGGGGTCTCCTTTATCCCTCACCTGAGGAGGGATGCTCATCCCCCTGGCTGGTGCGCTCCTCCGCTCCGCCAGCCCTTCCCTGGGCCGTCCTGGTCTGGGCCTCCTCCTGTCCTCCCTCTGATCAGCGGGGGCCAACGTTTTCCTCTGGCTCTTCCACGGGGCCTTCACTTTGGAGAGCCGAGGTGCCTGCTGCCCCCCAGGTCTACTCGAGATGAGCTGATAGGGCCCCTGGGCAGCTGGGGTGTCCCGACCGGTGGGTGTCCTCGGGGGACCGCACAGTGCCCAGTGAGAAGCCAAGATGTCGGCCGCGAGGAGCACGTCCGTGTGAGGGTCTTGGAGGAGCACGTTGGTGACGTCGTCTTGGACCAGCATGCCGGTGGCATAGTCTTGCAGGAGGACGTCGCTGTAGCTGTTTGGAAGCAGCATCCTGGTGGCGTGGCCTGAGAGCTGGCTCTCTAGGCCTCCCTGCCCTTGGAGCTCAAACGTATTGGCCATCTTGGCGGTAAGGCGTGGCTCTTTGGGATCTTGGACAACTGGGTTCGCAAGCGGGGACGACCTTTTACTGGGCCCTGAAGACCCTGATCTCTTCCGATCCACCTTAGTGGTTGGGATATGGCCCAACACGCTGGGTCCCACAATGACTTCCCAAACAGGGTCTGTCTCCGCCTCCTCTGCCTTCCTGGACTCTTCAGCCCTGGAAGAGTGGGATGAGGCGTTCATGTGTAGTATTGATGGCCTCTGGCAGGGATCTTCGGGGGTCTGAGTCCCTTTCTCCTGCTTTGACTGCTTCCTGGCTACTGTTGGACTCGGATTTGGCTTCAGGATCTTTTTCTGAACACCCAGGGCGGTACCGCTCTGCTGGGTCTTTCCACCGAGGCTGGGGGTGAGGGACTGAGGAGGCAGCCCGCTCTCCTCTCTGGTCCGAGGGGCCTCTGCGAGCCCATGGCCAGAACCAGACGGTGTCCCTCCCACGGACTTCTGGCTTCCCCCAAATGAGCCCTGGCTGCTTTTACTGGCAAACGCAGAGATGATGGGGAGGTGACCTGACTCCTTTGTTATCACCTCTTCTGAAAGGGCCTGGGAAGGTTTGCCCAAGGCCTGGGTGACCTTGGCTTTGGAGGGGACCTCAGGAGCACAAGCAGATGAAGAGGCCACGGGGGACTGTGGAAGCTGCAAATACTGAGCCTCGTGGAGCCTGAGATTTATGGGCTCCAAGGTCAGGAGGGGCAGGCCGCACTCGCGCATCACCTGAAACTTTAGAAAATGGACCTCCAGCATCTGGACAGTGCTTGGACTGAGGAAGGACAGCTCGCAGGAGGTGTCCACGTAACGTTCCCGGCTCTCCGAGGATGCCAGCCTTCTGGTTTCCCTGGGAACGTTGCCCTTGAGGAAAGCACAGCTGTCAGCAAGCCAGGGCTGGCCCACACTCGGAGGGTCCACGTCCTGACCGATCTGCTCTAGCTTCCTGACCACGTGGTCTTTTATGAATTTTTCCGGGTGTTTCTGGTCTGTGCTTCTGGGGAAGCCAGTTCCCGGGTCCCTCTTGGAGGCCGTCCAGTCTCTTTCTGACTTCTTTTTGGAGCTAATTCCCAGAAGTCTCACTGCAGAGATGGCTGAGTCTCTGGAGAGACCTTTCGGATTTCTCTTCTTCCTGCACTGCCGGAGATCCTTGCCGGAGTCTTTCCTTGGTGGGCCCTTCCCGCGGGACTTCCTCTGGTTCCGAGACTCGGTTTTCTGGGGGTCCTCACTGCTTTTATTCGCAAACACAGAGAGATGCAAGGGCCCCTGCCTGTCCGCTGTCTGACACAGCCAGGGGACTTGGCCTTGAGGCTGCTTCAACTCCAGAGACACCTGGACCTTGAAGTGCAGACTGCCGCGCTGTTCATCTTCCACGAGCCTCTTTGAGAGATGTAGCTTCTGGAGATTCGGGCTGAGAAAGTCCCTCTGGAACCCAGACACCGCCCCTTTGCCTTGGGAGACCCCACCGTTCTGGGGAAGGTGGGGCGCGGGCTGGCTAAAGACATCCTGAGATCGGTTGGCCACCGAGGAGAAAGCCTTCTCCCTTTTCTGTTGCTTCTGCAACAGGGAACATTCCAGATGTTGGATTTCAATGGGGATGCTGGGGACGTTTTTGTCCTGGGCTGCAGGGCCAGGTTCCGCAGAGGTGCCCGCCTGGTGCGGAGAAGAAGGCGGTCGGATTGAGAGGGAGGCTAGGAGATTCTGGGGCTGAGGCTGAGACTGGGGCTGGCTGGGAGCCAGAGGTGGGGGCTGGGACTGGGTCAGGGTTCCAGGCAAAGGTTGGGGTTGGGGTTGGGCCCCGGGAAGGGGCAAGGGTGGGGACGCTTGGAGTGGAACCGGAGCCGGGAAGTCGTTGGCGTTCCCGTTGAACAAAACCGAGAGAGGCTGCAGGTAGGACGCGCTCTTTGGCACCCAGGCGGTGGCCACCAGCGACTCGCTGTGCAGAGAGGGGAGACCCCAGAAGAGCTGGCTGCACTTCTGCTGGAGGTGCTCCTCCAAGAACTTGATCTGCGAGAACTGCGGGGCGCCAGCCACCTGCTCCGGCTTGTCCCCCAGATTCCAGAAGGGCTGGGGGGCTGCGGCGTCCTGCTCGGCCCCCAGGGATTTCCACATCCCCCCCAGAGAGCGCAGGTGGTATTCTGGGTCCATCTGCGGGGGGAGCGACCCCTCCTTGCCTCTCTCCTTCAGCATCTTCAGCTCGGCCCTCTTGGTGAGCAGAATCTCCAGCAGCCTCTGCACGCCGGGGTTGACAAACGAGAGGCTCCCGGGCTCCCCCGGCCCGTCGGCGGGGTCTCCCCGGAAGGAGGCCTGGGGCGGCTGGTGGGACAGGTGCTCCGGCGGGGACCTGCAGCGCGGTGAGGTGGAGAGGTACAAGGCTCGGGCGGCCTCCTGCCACCAGGACAGCGCGGGGAGGGGACAGCCGGAACGGCCCACGCCGGAGATGGCTCGGCTGGGGAGGGCCACAATGGAATTACTGGGGGGTGAGCTCTTCACGATGGTCCCCCGAGGGGTGCCTTGCGAGTCAGATGGGTCTTGAGGTTCTGCTGACGGAGCGGAGGCCGGAGGTAGAGGGCACAGTGTCAGAGCAGCAGGAGGGGCCGGCGGGGAGGTGGTGGCGGCGGCAGCATCTTCCGCAGGCTCCGTGCCGGGCAGGTGAGCTCTGCCAGGCAGAGGGGTTCCGCCAGGCAGAGGGATTCCACTAGGCAGAGGGGTTCCGCCAGGCAGAGGGGTTCCACCAGGCAGAGGGGTCCCGCCAGGCAGAGGGGTTCCGCCAGGCAGAGGGGTTCTGCCAGGCAGGGGGGTTCCGCCAGGGAGAGGGGTTCCGCCAGGGAGAGGGGTTCCACCAGGCCGAGGGGCTTTCCAGGGTAGAAGGGCTCTGCTGGGCAGGTGAGCTCTGCTGGGCAGAAGGGCTCCAGCAGGCAGGTGGGTTCCAGCAGGCAG
>PVJN01026323.1:0-29086 GCA_004026805.1 Lasiurus borealis | reverse complement strand
AGGTGAGTCAGGAAGACTAGTGTAGACTGCAGTTGGGTAAATAATTTTTCCAGACTGGATAGGTTTTGATAATACCAACCTCTTGGTTAATTAGTTTATCCTGAAGACAGACCTTTTTAAGAATAGGGCTCTCTATCATAGTTCAAAACTAGAGGCCCAATGCATGAATTCATGCACCTTGAAAGAAACTGTGGGCCACGAGGCTGCAGTGGACACAGGGGCAGGTCTCAGCCCATCCTCTGCACCTTTGCATGGCCCCTCCTGCCACACCCACTGATCCCCTCTCTGCTGGCAGCCCCACTCCCAATGCCATAGCTCCCTTGTGATAATGGCACCACCCCAGCTTGCACCCGCGGTTGGTCTGTTGGTGTGGAGCCAGCAGCTGGTGCTAGTGGGGCCAGTGCTGTCAATAGGTGCAAGTGGTGGCTGTTGCTCCAATCACCCTTCAAGGAGGTGAGAAGCCCTCAGGGGTGATCAGGGTCAGCAGCTGGTGCTTGCACCACTGATGGTGCGCAGTGATTGGGACCGGTGTCAGGTGCTAGCAGAGGGTGTGAATGTCAGCTCCCGCATTGGCTTTGTATGTGAGCAGATCTTTGCCAGCAGTGGGTGTGAGCACCAGGTGGGACTGCAGTGCACGGCAGCAAATAATTTTTAGTAACCACCAGATGCTGGCCCCCCCATGACAGCAACTGGCACTGTGCCTTGGTCTGGTGCCCCCGCTCACCTGCTCCACCATTCTGCCATGGCTGACACCCACCATTTCCCGTGCTCAGCTGCCTACTGCCAACACCCGCCATGTTCCATGCACACCCCCGGTGGTCAGTGGACCTCATAGCAACAACCGGTTGTTCAGTTGTTTGGTTGTTCCTCTGTCTATCTGTCTATTTGCATATTAGGGATATAAATATTAGGGATTCAAGTTCAAGGGGATATTCTCTGATATTTATAAGAGTTGTCTAAACTGATTCTCTAGCAATTTGTCAATTACAGTCAGGTTTCCTTGCCACAGCATTAGTTTCTGTAGTGGGTTCTTTTCTGAAAACTGTGATACCCTGTGTTCTCTGATCTGTCTCTCCAATCTTGGGTTCAGCAGTATTCTACGTGTTCAGTTGTCTTATGGATCCAAGAATTGTTGATTTTTTTCAATCTGTTAATTTTTTTACGTTTTTAAGATCAAATAGTGGCTCCTAAGATCCTTGCCTGTGGAACTGAAAAATGAAAGTCTCCAATTCCTATTAATTAATATGTTTGTATGTATAATTTAGGAAAAAGGAATTTAGATGCAATGTATATCTGTTGAAAGTAATACTATTGTATTTGTTTATTGTTTCTAATAGTATTACTGTGTTTATTGTTTTTAATAATTTTGCCAGAGTCTTTAGGGTTTTTTATATAAAGAACAACGTGGTTGGACATTGAGAATATTATACTAAACGAAATAAGTCAGTCCAAAAAAGCTAAGAACCATCATATTCCACTCATATGTGGGATATAAAACTGAAACTCATGAACACAATAGCAGTGTGGTGGTTGCCAGAGGTAAGGGGATAGAGGTTGAAGGAGATCCTGCCATATGGTGATGGGAGAAAATTTCACTTTGAGTGGTGGGCATACAGTGCAATAACAGATCTTGTAACACAGAAACTCACCTATATAATCTGAAACCTATATAATTACATTAACCAATGCTACCCCTATAAGTTTAATTTAAAAATACAAAAAGAATAATTTCTTCTGTAAAAGTAACTCATTTACTTCTGCATTTCCAATTTGGATGCCAATACAGTAAAGTGGCAGAATACAAAATCAATGTAAAAAAATATACCGCATTCCTACACACTAACAATGACATTTCAGAAAAAAACACACAAATAAACAAACAAACAAACAAAAACAAAACAGCACAGTTTTTTTATAATTGCAATAAAAAGAATAGAATACCTAAAAATACACTTAAAAAGGATATGAAGGACCTATATACTGAAACTACAAAGCATTATTAAAATAAATAGAAAATTTATACCATGGAATACTACTTGGCCAAAAAAAGAATGCTACCTTACCCTTTTTGATAGCATGGACAAACATGGAGATCATTATGCTAAATGAAATAAGCCAGTCAGAGAAAGACAAATACCACATGATTTCATGCATATGTGGAGTCAAATGAACAAAATGAACCAACAAACAAAATAAAGAGAATTCCATAGATAGAAACAGATTAATAGCTGTCATTGGGTAAGGCTGGGTGAGGAGGTATAGAAAAAAAAATAAAAAAGAGAAAAAATCATGGACATAGACAATAGTATGGGGATGGCTGGGGGAAAATGGGGAGGAAGGTATACTATAGAGGTTATAAATGGTAAAGAATGGAGACTTAACTTGGGGGAGTGAACAAACAATACACTGTACAGATGATACATTATAGAATTGTGCATCTGTAACTTGTAAAATTTTGTTAACCACTGCCATCTCAATTAATTTAAAAATAAATATCTTGAAAAAGATATATGAAATGGAAATATCTTCTTTAGTTCATAGACTGGAAGTACCAACATAGTTAAAATGTACATACTATCCAAAGCCATATAAAATTTAATGCAATTTCCATCAAAATTCTAATGAAGTTTAAGAAGATTATATTTATTATTGAAAGTATTCCAGAACCCCTCCCCCCCACTAACCCCTTCCACCCATTGACTTTCTCCACCCTCAAATCACCTGCACCCCACCAGACCTTCACCATACTGTTGTCTGTGTCCATGGGTTGTGCATATATGTAAATTCTTTGGTTAATCTCTTCACACTCCGCTCTTCCTCCCATACTTTCCCCCCTCCCCTCTGACCATCATAAATCTGTCCTATGCTCCCATGTCTCTGGATATATTTTATTCATCAGTTTATTTATTTATTCTTTAGTTTCCACATATAAGTGAGATCATGTGATACTGTCTACTTGTCTTTTTTTGACTGGCTTATTTTACTTTTTTGTTGATGGCTACCATCAACAAATGACAAGTGCTGGTGAGGATGTGTAAAAGTAAAAAGGGACACTTTGCATGGGAAAACATATTTGCTAATGATAAATCTGATAAGAAGTTATTTTCCAAAACATATGAAGAACTCAAACAACTTAACAAAAGGAAGACAAATGATTCAATTAAACAATGGACAAAGGACCCATATGGACAATTCTCCAAAATAGACAATCTTTCTGATTTTAATTTTAATCTCTGATAATTAGTGACTTGGAGCATTTTTTCATGTGTCTCTTGGCCATCCATATGTCTATTTTGGAGAATTGTCCATATGGGTCCTTTGTCCATTGTTTAATTAAATCGTTTGTCTTCCTTTTGTTAAGTTGTATCACTTCTTCATATATTTTGGAAAATAACTTCTTATCAGATTTATCATTAGGAAATATGTTTTCCCATGCAAAGAGTCCCTTTTTATTTTGTTGATTGTTTATTTTGCTGTGCAGAAGCTTTTCATTTTTATATAATCTCATTTGTTTATTTTCCTCTTTGTTTCTCTTGCCCCAAGGAGATGTATTGGTAACACTGACATGAGAGATGGCTGAGATTTTGCTGCCTATAGTTTCTTCTAGGATTTTTATGGTTTCATGACTTACATTTAAGTCTTTTGACATTTGCAAGTTTATTCATGTGTATGGTATAAGTTTGTTGTCCAGTTTTATATTTGTTCATGTATCTCTCCAATTTTCCCAACAGCAGTTATTAAAGAAACTGTGTTTACTCTGTCGTTGACTATTTACTATGTCTCCTTTGCTAAATATTAATTGAGCATAATGGCCTGGGTTGATTTCTGTATTTACTTGCAAACATAAATGCACCCTTATAATCATTGCAGCACAATTCATGGTGGACAAGACATGGAAACAACCAAACTATCTGTCAATGAAAATAGAATAAGGAAGATGTGGTACATATATACACTATGATAAAATATTCAACCATAAGGAAAGATTAAGTACTGCTATTTGCAACAATAAGGATGGACCTAGAGAAATAATACTAAGAAAAATAAGTCAGTCAGAAAATGCTAAGAACCATACATGGGGTATAAAATTGAAACTCATAGACACAGACAATGGTATGGTGGTTATCAGAGAAAAAGGGATTGGAGGAGTAGTGAGGTGTAAGATGGGTCAACTATAAAATGAACATAGAAATGCACTCTGAAAACCTTTATAATTTCAATAACCAATGTCACTACAATAACTTTATTTATTATATTTTTTATTGATTTCAGAGAAGGAGAAAGAAAGAGAAAGATAGAAACATCAATGATGAGAGAGAATCATTGATTGGCAGTCTCTGGCATGCCCCCTACTGAGGATTGAGCCCACAACCTGGGCATATGCCCTTAATCGAAATTAAACCCGGGACCCTTCAGTCTGCAGGCCAATGTCTAGGGCCCTCCAATCCTATATAATGAAGGGGTAATGTGCAAATTGACCATCACTCCAACACACAAGATGGTCGTCAACATGTGGTCAAAGATGACCACTCTCTTGTGGACACACAATAGCTGCCACAAGATGACTGGCAGGGGAGGGCAGTTGTGGGTGATCAGGCCAGCAGGGAAGGGCAATTGGGGGGGTACCAGGCCTGCAAGGGAGGGCAGTTGGGGGCAATCAGGCTGGCAGGGGAGAGAAGTTAGGGGCAACTAGGCTGGCAAGAGCTAGCAGGGAGGACAGTTGGAAAAGACCAGGTGTGCAGGGGAGGACAGTTAGTTTTACCAGGCTGGTAGGGGAAGTCAGTTAGGGACAATCGGGCTGGTAAGGAAGCAGTTAGAAGTTGATCAGGCTGGCAGGGGAGTAGTTAGTTGCAATGAGGCAGGCAAGCGAGCAGTTGGGAGCCAGCAGTCCTGAATTGTTAGAGGGATCCCAGATTGGAGAGGGTGCAGGCTGGGCTAAAGGACACCCCCTCATGCACAAATTTCATGCATTGGGCTTCTAGTAAATTTAATAAAACATGATCCAAAATAATAACAGCAGCCATTACTTTGTGACACCTACTTTAAGCCAGGTACTGTGGTAAATGCTTTCATGGGATTTCCTATCAATAGAAACATTAATATACCAATTATAAGATTTCATATGTTTAAGATAAAAGGCACAAACTTAACTTTTAATACATATTTTCAATATAGCAATATGGAATCATAAAATTCTACATTTATGTTCACCTGTAAGGGAACAACCTCTATCTAAGAATATTGCACATAGTTTTTCAGAAAGTGCAAAATTTGTCCCAGATTTTTTCATTTAAATAAAGGGTTCAACATGAAAATCTTTATATTTAACTCATGGCAATGCATTTGTCACATGATGTTTTTTATTAAAAATGTTTTACTAAAAAGACAAAGGTGTCACTTAGATGACACATATCAAAAACAATCTTTTCCCTAAATACGTATCACAGTGGAAAAAATAAAAAGTGATCAGCAAGAAAAAAATGTCTCACATAATACTAGCTTTTGATCAGGTTTGGTTAAGTCCTGCTTAACAACATTTATAAATAGTATATGCTGTAGTTAATATATTATGGACATTTCTAAATGAAATGTTTCATTTCAGTGTGAAACTGAAAATTACATATGTAACTCAAATCAGATGCATTATGTTGATAAAAATAATTACATTTATAGAAGTTGAAAAATATGAGTGAAGGGAATTCATAGTAATGTTTCTATACTTGACTTCTTTATACAATGACTAGAGGACCAGTGCACAAAATTCATACACAGGATGTGTGTCCCTCACCCCAACCTACACTCTCTTTAATCTGGGACCCCTTGAGAGCAGGCGGGCAACCCTCTCACAATCTAGGACTCTTGGATCACAACTGCTTGCCTGCCTACCTTCTTGATTACCCCTAACCACTTCTACCTGCCAGCCTGATCACCCCCTAACCACTCCCCCACCTGCACAATGGCCCCTAACTGCCCTCCCTTATCAGCCTGGTCACCCCTAACTGCCCTCCCCTACTGGCATGGTCCCCCACAACTGCTCTCCCTTGCAGGCTTGGTCCCCCCTGATTTTTCTCCCTTGCTGACTCAGTCACCCTAACTGCCTTCCCCTGCCAGCCTCATCACCTCTAACTGCTCTCCCCTGAAGGCCTGGTCTCCTCCCCCCCAATTTCCCTCCCTTGTAGGCCTGGTCACCCCAATTTCCATCTCCTGCAGGCCTGGTCACCCCAAACTGCCCTCTCCTGCTGGCCATATTGTGGCAGTCATCTTGTGTCCACATGGGAGCAGCCATCTTGTGTGTTGGAGTGACAGTCAATTTGTATATATTACTCTTTTATTAGATGGGATAGAAGCCTGGTGCATGGGTGGGGCTGGCTGTTTTGCCCTGAAGGGTGTCCTGGATCAGGGTGAGGATTCCCTTGGGGTATGGGTGGCCTGGGTGAGGGGCCTGTGGTGGTTTGCAGGCCAGGTCCCCCCTCCCTGTACCCTCCCCCCCCCCACACACACACAGAGACCCAAACATGGAACAGGGCTGGCTGAAAGCAGGTATCTGGGATTTATTTATCTTCTATAATTGAAACCTTGTAGTCTTAAGTGAAGGCCAGAGCAGGACAGGGTGGGTGGGAAGCTTGGCTTTCTCCATTGCTGGGAGCAACCCAGGCCTCTGGCTGGCTCCAGCTCCATGGAAGCCACCATCTTAGTTGGGTTAATTTGCATACTTGCTCTGATTGGCTGGTGGTTTGTGGAGTGATGATCAATTTGTATGTTTCTCTTTTATTAGTGTAGATGTTTAACTACATTATGGAACTTACATATATGTTTTTAATAAAGATATATTATAAAGTTTCCAATGTACTTTAGTGGTAATGTGCTATGGTTCATAGATTCCAAAGACAAATGTTTCTTTTCTACACCTTATCTCATGAGATATGTTTAATATAAACTAACTTTTAAATGTAGTAATGTTTTTAATTTAGAAACATTATTTTGTTTTGTGCCATGTTATTGCCTCTAGCTGCTCAACATTAATAAGGAACTCTGCTCAAAATATGTTGAAAAGGAAAATATAAACATAAATAAAAACAGCAATTAACCATTGCTCACCCATTCTAAAAAAAATAAAAAAAGAACTAGCAATGATCAAATAAATAAAAATTATGTCTTATTTATCTGCAACTTGTTCTTATTAAAGCAACTGTCTAGATTATGAGCTTTGCAAAAGGATCCACAGTGGCACACTTACAGAACAGATCTCTGTCACCATGACACACATTTATGTACTGATCCTTGTTCACTTGTAGTCTTCAGATATTTTGAAAAATAAATACCTTAGGATCAAATTTTTACATATACACAGACATATAATCAATTTTTATTATTCCATATTTTAATATTGGCAGATATTTTGCTAAAACTATTATAAGGGACACTTATTTGAAGTAAGTAGTCAATTTTCAAAAACAGTGTGTACACATTTACATATATAAGCATTTATTTGCGCTTTTTGTCCATGTTCATACATGTTATAATTTTTCAAGCCTAGAGTCCCTTTTCCACAATGAAATTTGCAAAAGGGGCATTCAGCTCTCTGTGCCTGGATGCTTTATGCTGATGTCTAGTTTAATGTGTTTTTCATTTCTCACCCTAATCACAATCAAATTCTTTTTTTGGTTCCATGATTGGCTTGAGAACAGTTTGGACTGAAACCAGATGAGCAACACAGATGGTATCTAATATTGCATCTCCCTTTTTGGCTTGTCTCTGTGAGCTGCTTACTCAGTAGTAGAGGAGAAGGGGAGAACTGCTGACAGATGACACTATTAGAACCATCACAACCAAGAGATACTAATGCAGCCAGTCTCCTTTATATCTCCATGATTTGAAGTGCATGTTATTAGGCAAAGGTGTCCTTTTATATGTAACATAACACCTGGAACAGAGGCCATATTTTACTTTTTAAATGGCTTATTAGGCAGAATGATTTTTAAGGATATCTATTTTAAATGACAGTGTATATCATACAGTAAATAATGTTAACTTCTTTTAATGAATTTACAATATGATGTATATTTTACTTTATATGTTTGAAGGCAAAAAATCTGTGTTACCCTGTTTCCTCGAAAGTAAGATATCCCCCCAAAGTAATACCTACTTCCAGTTTTGCCTCTCGCTGTAATATAAGGCATCTCCCTGAAAATAAGACCTTCTCTATAATAAGGCCTCCCTCGAACATAAGGCCTTCCTGGAATATAAGGCCCCCAAAGCTACTGTAAGGCATCTGACTCCTGATTTAAAGAAACTTCGCACTGTCTGAACAGCTCTGGCTTCACTGCAGCCCATCAGTGAGCTGGTTTGTGGTAACTACTACTACCATACTGTATGCAGGTAATAAATTTTCTTTTTTTGTTTTGGTTCAACAATAAATGTATACCGTATTCTTCTTCATGGAAAAATAAGACATCCCTGAAAATAAGACCTAGCACATCTTTGGGAGCAAAAATTAATATAAGACACTGTCTTATTTTCGGGGAAACAGGATATATTTTATTGTATTCCAAGCAAGTTAAAGGTGTGCATATAGCATTAACTTAATCATTGACTATTGATTTTTAATAGTTATGCATTTTGATTAACCATAAATAACATTTTGAGAAAATTATAGGCATTCCAAATGGGTAATTATTCATTTCAAATGAATTATAAATAGGGTGTATACCCTCTCTGATTGTAGGATGAATGTATATTCAAGGGAGAAGTTTCTATTTTTAATAAAAAACACAAAGAAGAAATATGTTTTGATCACACAGAGATGATTGTTTTGTTTCTATGCTTATTTCTCAACTAAAAACCTGGTGTATGAAATGCATGAACTCATGGTGGGGGCCCCCTTAGCCCAGCCTGTGCCCTCTTGCAGTCTGGGAACCATTGGGGGGATGTCCTTATCGCTGCCACGTAGTTGGGAGAAGCTCCTGCCACTGCCACGGGACTTGCCAGCTGTGAGCCAGCTTCTGGCTGAGCAGTGCTCCCCCTGTGAGAACACACTGACCACGAGGGGGCAGCTCCTGCACTGAGCATCTGTCCTCTGGTGGTCAGTGTGTGTCATGTGACCAGTCATTCCACCGTTTGGTCGATTTGCATATTAGCCTTTTATTATAATGGATATTTACAACATATTATGCATGGTATTTATTTAGAAGTATTATCTATACTTTTATTTGTAAGGTAAGTTGGAAGATGAGAGAAATTGGTTGTGGGGCCTGACTGGTGTGGCTAAGTGATTGAGTCTTGACCCATGAATCAGGAGGTAAAGATTTCATTCCAGTTAGGGCACATGCCCAGATTGCAGGCTTGTCTCTCAATAGGGGGCATTCAGGAGGCAGCATATCAGTGAGTTTCTCTTATCATTAATCTTTTTTTCTCTCCCCTCTCTTTCTATGTCTGAAAGCAATTAAAACAAACAAACATATAAAATATTAAAAAAGTAATTGGTTGTGGAAATATAGCAATTTATACATAATATAATTATGGGTACAACCAGAGTTAAAAGGGCCTGGAAGTAAAAGTGTTAATAGTCAACACTTGTGTTTACTATTTACTAAGCATTTTCTCCATCATATTTGATGTTAACAGGAAACACTCTGAGATAAGCATCTTATTTTTCATTTTTTATTTCAGAAAACTGTTTTCTAAGAAGATAGAGAATTTATCCAAGTTGATGTAGCCTGTGATTAATGAAGTCAGAACATGATGCTAGTTTTTCAAATCCAAATACTGTGTTCTTTGTCTATATCTTCAGCCAAACAGAAAGTGAATAAAACCATGTGAATTCTGAAGAATATATCAGCAAAATGAGCTAATTGGCTAAATGCTGCAGGGAGCATATTAAAGAAAAAAAATAAGTGTCTCTAATTTTGAGTCGGTACAGTTCTTTGGAATAACTGAAAGTAATAAGCTTCTTTATTTTTTTCTGGACACAGCCCAGATTTGATTACATTCTATGCCACAGAAATGATTCTACTAATTTTCATACAGCTAAATTTTTATAATGGTTTGTAATATTTTTCTGTCTCAATCAATGAACTATCAGTATAAGTTACTTTAATGATGACCCATTTTCAAAATGGAAATGATAAAAACTTGGATTGACCAGTTTGCCACAAATTTAGTCTGCTTAAACACTGAGTTTAAATATTTTCTATTATAAATAGAAATTAATGAAGATTTAATAACACTCATGCTTCTGGTTCAATATATTATGAAGCTTAAAGTTTGATTTTGCCTTCTCATTAACATTTTAATATTATTTTATAGAAATATTTCATATTAAGTTTTCAGTGACACATGACATAAAACTGTTCTCACACAGAAGTTAATACAAAAATATTAGTCCTTTTAAATAGTGTTTGCATTTACTTATTTCATTTACACTATTTTCACATAATTATTAATTGAATAATTGAAACAATTGTTTAATAAATAAAATTCCCTTTCTTCTGAAAACTGTATATATTTTATTTTAAAAGTAGAATTAAGAAAGTATTTTTATAAAAGGTATTATCAAAATTTAAATATAAAATTTTATTCTCATAATTTGTTTTCCATGAAACCAAAGGAAATAATACATTTTTAAAAACTAAAAAATAATAAAGAGAAACTCTGGCAAGTTATTTTCTGGCTGTTGTCAGAATTAATGTGCTCTTCATTATACTAATTAGGTAACTGCAAATTAAAACATCAAAGTATAGTTTTGCTGTGGTAAATAAATTCTTGCTTACTTTTCTATAATAAATAAGTAAGTAATAAATAAATAATCAAAGAGATATGACTGATCACCTATTACAATGTCTAAAATCCAAAAACACTAACAACACCAAACTTTGGTGAAGTTATGGAACAATGGGAACTTTCATTCATTGCTGCTGAGAAGCCAAAGTGATACAGCCACTTTGGAAACTGTGTGGCAGTTTCTTATAAGACTAATTCTGCTCTTACCATAAGATCCAGATGCAGCCTTGCTCTTTGAACACTATGTCCATACAAAAATCTGCACATGGATGTTTATAGTATGCTTATTCATAATTTCCAAAACCTAGAAGCAATCAAGGTGACCTTTAATAGATGCATGGAGAAATAAGTGAGGTATATATATGCAATAGAATATTATTCAGTGATAAAAAGAAATATGTATGAAGCCAAACACACACACACACACACACACACACACACACACACACACACACACACACACCACAAACAAACCATAGAAGAACTTCAAATTTGAAGTGAAAAACAATTGATCTGAGCCTGGATTGTGTGGTTCAGTGGTTGAATTTTGACCTATGACCTAGGAGGACATAGTTTGAGTCTCTGTTAGGGCAAGTGCCCAGGTTGTGGGATCAATCCTCACTAGGAGGAGTGCAGTAGGCAGCCAATCAATGATTTTCATCATTGATGTTTCTATCTCTCTTCTCCCTCTCTGAAATCAATAAAAATATATATTTTTAAAAATCAATATGATAAGGTTATATACTGTATGATTCCAACTCTATGATATTCTGGGAAAGGCATATAGCATCCTGGGAGCAGTTTAAAATCAGTGGCTGTGCAGGGCACAAAGGAACGGATAGATGAATGAATAGGTGGAGTACAGGAGATTTTTAGTGCAGAAAGCTTTTCTATATGATACTATAATTGTGACAAATTATAACAAATATCTATCTAATCCAAAATGTTAATAATATGGGAAAAATATGAGTAGGATTGTGGATGGAGAATTATAGAAATTCTTTGTATTTTCTGCTCAATATTTCTATAAACCCCAAATTACTCAAACAATAAATTCTGTAATAAAAGAGAAACATAATTTTAGTTTAGAGACTGATCATAAATTCTGTGATCTACACATGTTACCAAGTTTCTCTTAACTCTCTACATCATGTTTCAACTATGATTGAATGCCCATTTTTCTTAATAGGAAAACTCCTAGAGAAAGTTACCAATATTCACTAGCTCCATTTTTTATCTTTCTCCTTTTAATCCATTTTATTTATAAAACTCAACCAAAGCTAATCTTAATAAAATCTGTTAATAAAATCTATAATATTGCAAAAACATTAATTTTCAGATCTCATACAAAATATTTGACAAAGATCATTTCTCCCAATTACTTGAAAATTTTTCTTTGCTTGGATCCTACAACATTCTGCTTTTTTTTTCTTCCTTCTTCATTAGGGTGATTTTCTCAGTCCCACTTGCTGGTGCTGCCTCATTTTGTTACTTTTTTTTTTTAAACCTCTATAGGTTAAGAATTCTTTGAAATTCTGCCTTCACATTCATTCTAAGAGTTTTACATTCCATTACAAGCTAGTGAGTCACACAAGATATCACACCTGAAATATAGATTATTTACTCAAATGTTTACTCAACATTTTCAGCTTTACCGTATCTCAAATGGAATCATTCTTATACCAAACCTGCTTTTCTTCATGTGGTCCTCATCTCAGTAATTGACTGATATTTTATCAGTTGTCTGGACTCAAATTGTAGATACATAAACCCATCCTTTTTTATATAGCCCACTTTCATTGTATAAGCAAATATCAATTCTACATTTAAAATATATGCAAAATATGTCATCTCCATTGTTACCTTCATTCTATTTCAAGTCCCCATTGACTTTCAGCCCAGAATAAAGAAATATCCTTCAAACTGGTCTTGAGTTTCTGCAACTGTGTCATTACAGACTATTCTGTTCACAGTAGGAACCTATCTCATTCAGAGTAGAAGCCACAGTCTTGATAGTCCTGAGCAGTCTGATGGAAATAATATTATGTCTGCCATATACATTCTTTCTTTAAAATATATATTTTATTGATTTTTTACAGAGAGAAAGGGAGAGAGATAGAAAGTCAGAAACATCGATGAGAGAGACACATCGATCAGCTGCCTCCTACCTGCCCCACAGTGGAGATGTGCCCGCAAGCAAGGTACATGCCCCCAACCGGAATCGAACCTGGGACCCTTCAGTCTGCAAGCCGACGCTCTATCCACTGAGCCAAACTGGTCTCGGCTGCCATATACATTCTAGTAGCTTCAATAAAAAAAAGCAAGAGAGAAAAAGATGAAATTAATAAATTTTATTTAACCCATTACATATGAAGTATTATTTTGAATGTAATTGGTATAAAAGCTGCAGAGATATTGACATTCTTTTTTTTCATTCAGTTTTAAAAATCTGGTGCCTATTTGACATTAACATAACACTCAGCTGCATTTCAAGAACTCAATAGTGTATATTATATTGGTCAGCAGGACCTTCTAAATCTGTCATGGCACCCATCTCACCTTGTCATTACCTCTCTACTCTCAATCTATAATAATAAAAGCATAATATGCAAATTGACCAAACAGCAGAATGATTATTCAGATGCCCTTCTGGCGAGGAGATAATTATTTCAGGCTTTGAAGGTTATAAGATCTCAATTGCAAGAAATTGACTCTGCTGGTGTATTGTGAAAGCACTGTAGACAAATAAATGAGGCTGTGTTCTAATAAAAATTAATTTACAAAAACAGGGACCAATCTACAGGTACTGGTTTTCCAAGCCTTCACACAATAATCATTAATATCCTTCATGAATCTGTGTGTCAGGTGGGTGACTCTCCCAATATAGATCAAGCTTGGCTAATATGTTAGTATTTTTATGTGTCTCAGATCAGCTGGCAGGTCAGTTGAGCTATCTAATCTGGCTTCACTCAGATGCCTGGTTTTGATTCCTTGTTGGCTGAGGCAGTGTGAGTAACTGAGCCAATTGTCTTCTGCCTTCCAACAGGCTAGGCTGTGCAGGTTTAGCTGTGTTCCAGCAAAGACTGGAAGCAAGTAAGGCTCTTTGATACTGTGTTCTATTGGCCAAAGAAAATATAAAAGCAATTAGCCTATTATACTTATTCTCACTGAAAAATCAAAATGGAAAGAGTTATGGATACTGAGAAGAAAAAAAAAAACACACAACTTTTGCAAGCAATCTACCATTATATAAATTTCATGTATTAAGCCAAATAAAATATTACTGTGAAATTATTCTTTATTAGAAATGCTCTGTTAGTGTCAAGTAAATAAATATGAACACAATAGCTTTCTCTACTTTAAATGGTTACCGTTATCCTATTTAGAGCATTGTTTGAATTTGTTGATGAATCATTGCCAATACCTGTCTATATCAGTATACTGCTTTAATCATGCTTGCCCTGACCTGACTGTCGTTTGATTCATCAGAACCATATAGACCTGTACTGACTTCCAATTTGTAATTTTAGATAATTAGTCTTAATATTTTTTTTATTATTTATATGTTAACTAGAGGCCAGGAGCAAGAAATTCATGCATGGTAGTGGGGTCCCTCAGCCTGGCCTGCACCCTCTCCAATCTAGTATTCCTCTCACAATCTGGAACCACTGGCTCCTAACTGCTCCCTTTCTGCCCTGATTTCCCTAACTGCCTAACTGATCTCCACTCCTGGTATGAACCCCCTACCTGCCTATCTGGTCTCTCCTCCTTATATGATCCCGTAACTGCCTAACTGATTTCCGCTTCTGATATGATCCCCTATCTGCCTATCTGCTCTCCCCTCCTAGTATGATCCCCCTAAACTGTCTAACTGTCATATTCTCCCTTCTACCTTCTCCTGTGGCACGGCCTTCTCATCTTCTCCCTTCTCTTGTGGCATTGGGACCTTTCAGTCTGTAGGCCGATGCTCTATCCACTGAGCCAAACCGGTTTAAGCAATAATTTGCATATTTCCCCATTATAAGTATAGATGTATGAAACACATCTTAATCAAGTTCTGTGAGTTATCTTATTTTGCTTGAAAATACTGAAACTTCAATTCCTGAAAATAAACAATTCTAGATTTTAACTTCTACTGTTAAATATCACCAGGATGCCTTTTATTATGGTGGTAACCTAAAGGTCATAATTCTGTCAAATGTTTTATTATCTGATTATCTCTCTTTGCTTCACCAGGCTATTTAAAAAATGAGAGCAGATGGAGCTGGCCAGAATGTAGTCCATAAAGACAGTTACTTGCTCATTAAAGTTTGTAACAGATCTAAACAAGCAGTGCAGAAAGAACTTATTTTTATGGTAGCAATTGATTTTTTTATACACTGCCTTAACCACATAAGAAAAAGAACACTTTCTAAAATGATTTTCAAAGTAATATATTTTTCAGAAATATGTATAGGACTTTGGCCATGGAAGTCAGAATCTACTAAGGAGTATGTAACAAATCACCTATAGAAAAACAAAACAAAACAACAGCTTTTGAAATTGATAACACTAGAATAGGTGTTTTTCTAACAAAGGATAGGCACAAAGCCATTGTGAATTCCTCTTGATGGGATTAGAAAGGAATCACTTTCTATGTATACTCACTTTGTGATTAAAACAATGTTTTGGACATCTTTTTTCTCTCCTCCAGTTCAAACCTCTCTAGGTAAAGGCAAAAACAAACTAAAGCCTTGCCTTAGCATCTAAGGAGTTCAATTATAAGAAAGCCTCCCCAGAATTGTAGATGCTTGTTTACAAACCAGATACCTTTATGTTCTTCTATGTCTTTCTACAGTATGTATTTTGCTTTTTTAATCCAAAACATGCCAATTTACATATTTTTAAATTAATTAATTGATTGATTGATTTTATTGATTTACTAGAGGCCTGGTGCATGCATTTATGCATGGAGGGGGGATCCTCTCAGCCCAGCCTGCACCCTCTCTATTCCTGGACTCTTTCGGGGATGTTTGACTGATGGTTTAGGCCTAATCGGGCCTAAACCATCAATTGTACATCCCTCTCACAATCTTGGACTGCTGGCTCCTAATCACTCACCTGTCTGCCTCCCTGGTAGCCTATAACTTCCCCCTCTGATGGCCTGGTTACCCCCAACTTTCTCCCCTACCAGACCGGTTGCCACTTATTGCTCCCCCCCTCCACTTTCTGGCCTGGTTGCCTCTTACTTCCCCCTTGATGGCCTTGTTACCCCCAACTTTCTCCCCTACCAGACCAGTTGTCACTTATTGCCCTCCACCCCACTCCAGCCTGGCTCCTTCATGCAGCCTGCTATTCAGTCATTTAGTCGTCCCTCACTAACCCCCCTGCTGGCCTGGTCGTAGGTAGCTATCTACGTAGGTAGGGCGTGAGGTTCAATTTGCATACTGCCTCTTTATTATATAGAATTATGGTGACATGGTTTACAAAACCACACAATTTCAAGTATATAAGTCAACAGAACAGCATCTTTACACTGCATCATGCACCCACTATCCCAAGCAAAGTCTCTTTCCTTGCAAATGTGAAAAAATAGTGCTATATTTTCATAGCAAAATGATTTTTATTCTCTATTTTCTCTGCCTTTTGGGGAGATATTTGTCCTTGATGTTTTCATGGGAAATTTAGATTATTCACTCTTTGTTTTCCAGGATTGAACATCATCAGGGACTGTCAATCCTTAGGTTACCACATTTTGATGAAGGTTTAGAGACCACAAATTGCATTGCCCTGTTAAAGTTATATAACTCTGAAACCAACCAAAATGATATTCTATGAAGAGACTTTGTTTTTTTGATACAATTATGGAAAGCTGGCTTTATTATTTTCTGGCAACTTCCCTTAAAATGGCACCTTTACTTGCTTATATCCAGTGGAGATGAGGTTATCACTATTATTATCATTGATTTATCAAAGTTTAATGGAAGTTTACAATGTGCCAGGTAATATTAACATATTGGTTTTAAAAAGAGACAAAATTAAAATATAGTCTACATCCTTATAAACTGATATCTATTAAGAGATACAGAAAAGCAACTAAGCTATCACATATTAATAAGTAAATGTTATGATGGAAAAAAGAAATATGTGTAAAACAAATAAGAAGTAGAATATATTCTAATAAAAATTAAATAAATATATCTTAATAAATGAATCATAGGAAAAATACAAATTATTATTTTTAAATAAAAGAACTATGAATAGAAAGTTATATATCCTACATTTATTCAAGCCACATAATGTATTTGAGAAAATAAAATTAATCTGAAATACAATTAGAATTAATTATACAAATAATTTAAATTTATCAAGCCATTTTTCTCAATTATCTAAATATTTGAGTAATTTATCTTGAAAATTACCATATTCCTTCTTATGCTTTTTATTTAAATATATTTTTCTTGCCACTTTTATGAATCAGTACCAATATTGAGATGTACATTGGCATATATTCTGAGCATCTTTAATTTTAATGATGAATGATGAATGTTACAGCTATTTATGAAAATATTTATTTACTCTGCAAATATTTCTGGTTAAGCAAGCCACTATAGAGAGAGATATTGATTAGAACTGAATATACCAGAAAAATAATTACACTACAGAAATATTTTATGTAAATAAAAGTTTGTGAATTTTATTCTGAAAATATATATGTCTTAGAGTATTCCTCAACATTTACTTTATATGAGGTGCATAAGTAGTAAAAGGAGAAACTTTATATTAGAAAATTTTCTCTAAGAATGAATGGTTAAAAACTCTTGAGAACATAAATTTTCCAATAATTCTTACTCAGGAATAGTGGCTTCAGCTTCAAAGACTTCAGTTACTTGCAAGTGCTCTCTCTCTTTCTCTCACACACATTATATCCTCACACACAGACAATAAAACTTGGCTTATGTTATACTCAGAAATTACTTTCACAGTTTTGAGATTAAAATAATAATGTCCATAAGGTTTCAATTTTAATTCTCATATTTCTATTTTCTCATCCTATGTAAAATGAACATATGTCTTTATTAAAATAATTTATTGGTATAAGTTGATGCACAATATTATTGCAAGATGAAAATATATAATAATAAAATACTATTTTTAACAATGTTTACTTTCAAGTTTGTTTTATTTCTTATTTTATATAGACTAAAATAAAAAAAAATTAATATCTCTCCTTTGATTTTCATTTTGTTATTTTATAATTTTATGGAAGCCCAGTGCACAAATTTGTGCACAGGTGAGGTCTGGCTGGCTTTCACAGATAGGGGTCAATCAGGGCCCAGCTGGTGGGGGTTGGGGGAAGAGGATGCAGGCACTTGGTGAATGGCCCTGTCCCAGATCAAGGTGTTGGGGGAGGAGAGGGGGCTGGGCTGGCCAGGACGGAGGGGCTAATCAGAGCCTAAATCAGGCTGGTTGGCTGCTGCAGTGCATGTCATAGCCACTGGTCATTCTGGTTGTTCTGCCGTTCTGGTTACTAGATATAGATATATACACACACACAAATATATATATATATATATATATATATATATATATATATATATATATATTTATATACACACACACACACACACACACATACATACACACACACATACATACACACACACACACACACACATATATTATGTAGAATTTTATATTATCAAAATTCCTCTTGACTTTGGATAGATGAACTCCATTTAAAATTCTTTTACATTCTTTAGCTACTCCCTGACTTAGCAAAACCAAACCAAACCATACAAAACACAACTTAAATGAAAGAATTACAGAAAGAGAAACTTTCCATTTAGGATGTCATTTGTTGCCCCATTGCATCCTTGTAGCAGTGAACCAGATGGTAAGCTTGTGGTATTGCTGGATTATATGATAAATACCCAGAAGTGGTATTGCTAGATTATATGGTAGTTCTATTTTGTAATCAAGCTGGCAGGGGAAGGTAGTTAGTGGTGACCAGGAAAGGGCAGTTAGGGGAAATTGGGCCCACCAGAGAGCAGTTAAGTGTCCACCAAGCTGTCAGGGGAGTGGTTTGGGGTGATCAGGCTGTCAGGCAGAAGTGTTTAGGGGCAATCAGGCAGAGGCAGGTGAACAGTTTGAAGCAAGCAGTCCTGGATTGTGAGAGGGATGTCTAACTGACCATTTAGGCCTGATCCCAGTGGGATCGGGCCTGAACTGGCGGTTGGATATACCTCAAGGGGTCCCAGATAGGAGAGGATGCAAGCTGGGCTGTGGGACAACACCTCTCCCCTGTGCACAAATTTCGTGTATCAGGCCTTAGTCTATACTAATAAAAGGGTGATATGCTAATTAGACTGGATTGACCAGACATCTTCTTGTCATCTTTCCTTCCTTCCAGACAAAGCCACAGTGGTGGGGGCCAAAGCAGAGGCCGGTTAGAGGTGATCAGGCCGGCAGCAGGGAGCAGTTAGAAGTAATCAAGCTGTCATGGGAGGGAAGTTAGGGATGATCAGGCAGGCAGGCACAGAGGTTTGGGGCAGTCAGGCAAGCAGGCAGGTGACCGGTTAGGAACCAATAGTCCCAGATTGCCACCAGTCCGACATCTTGGACTGGAGAGTGCGCAGGATGAGCTGAGTGACCCCCTTCCCCCATCTGTTGAACAAATTTTGTGCACCAGGCCTCTAGTTGTATAAATAATACTGCAGTTAATATAAAGGTGCATATATCTTTTCAAATTAGTGTTTTCATATCCTTTGGATAAATACCCAGAAGTGGTATTACTGGATTATATGGTGGTTCTTTTTTTATTTTATTTTTTAGGAAACCATACTGTTTTCCATAGTGGCTGGACCAATTTGTATTTCCACCAACAGTACAAAAAGTTTTCCTTTTTTAGATATTCTCATCAGTAATTGGGTATTTTTTGTCTTTTTTATAATAGTCAGTCAGACACAAGTGAAGTGATATCTCCCTGTAGTTTTGATTTGCATTTTCCTGCTGATTAGTGATTTTGAGCATCTTTTCATACACTTTTTGGCCACCTGAATGTCTTCTTTGAAAGAAAGTCTACTTAGATACTCTGCTCATCTTTAAATTGATTGTTTATTATTTTGTTATGGAATTAAGTTCTTTATATATTTTGTATATTGACTAACCACTTATCAGACATGCAAATGTTTTCTCCCACTCCTCAGGTTACTTTTTCTTTTTAAATATATTTTATTGATTTTTTACAGAGAGAAAGGGAGAGAGATAGAAAGTCAGAAACATTGATGAGAGAGAGACATTGATCAGCCTCCTCCTACACGCCCCACAGTGGAGATGTGCCTGCAAGCAAGGTACATGCCCCCAACCGCAATCGAACCTGGGACCCTTCAGTCCACAAGCTGACACTCTATCCACTGAGCCAAACTGGTCTCGGCATCAGGTTACTTTTTTATTTTGTTGATGGTTTCCTTTGCTGTGCAGAAGTTTTTTAGTTTGATAGAGCCTCACTTGTTTATTTTTGCTTTGGTTGCTTTTTTTATTAAATTCTATTGGGGTGACATTAGTCATCATGGACATATAGGTTTCATGCATGGCTTACTAATTTACAAAGTCTATACATAGGACCATGTGCCCACCACCTAAAGTCAAATCTTCTCCTGTCACCTCATATTAGGACTCCATTATCCCCTCTTACCCCCCCTCAGCAACCACCACACTGCTGTTTGTGTTCTTTCTTTTTCTTTTCCTGTTCAAATAAATATCTTCCTTTTATTCTGTCATTTTTAAATAATCTGTGGAGAGCTTCTCCTTACTGCCACAATTGAAAAAATATATACATTTACCTTTTTTTCATCTCCACTTTTAAATATTCTCTGATCCTTAATTTCTCTTTCAAAATGCTACACAAAATAGCAGAATTTGTTGTTTTATATTTTCCCAAATCATGTGAAAATAATTAATTTAGAAAAATTTTAAAATTTACAATTTCATATTATGATACATATTTTGAGATTCAATCTATATTTGAAAATCAAAGTTAGTGTAAGGACTTCCCAGAAAAGACATACTTGTTACATATTGAATTTTGTTATTGTGTAGGTATAACACATCATTATTTAAAAATAGACTAACACCAGATAAATTGTCTCAGTGATAGATTTCTTCCTAAGCTGTAAATTTTCATATAGTAATAACAGGACATAGAAGAACATTAATTAAATGTTTAATGAAGGAAATATAGCATCAATATTACTTTTTTATCATAATAATTAGTCACTGACTTAATTTACATGATATAGAATAATATTAATTCAATTGTGTGCTATAGTTTACCTTTTATTATTTGGATATCAGATGCAACATAAACATTTTTAATAAATTTTTACTTTTATATGATGTTGCCTCAGATGATTTATAAACTAAGAATTAAAGTCTAACAAAAGCAATCAAATTTATAGTAAAAAATACAGAAAAAGTACATGTTTTAACCTAAAATTAAGTTTTTATAGACATTAAGGACTAATGAGTAAATACATTAATATACTTAACACATAATAGGCACTTCATGTTTACTAGTAATAATTATGAAGGTGTAGATGATGATTATGATCAGAGATTCACCATTAATGTTCAAGTTAATCACCCTTAAAGGTGATGAGAACTATTTTAGTGATAAAACGGGTCCTATTGGGTGAAGGATATAATCTAAATATCTAGATAAATGGCATACATTATAAAACAGAGTCATATCAAGAAACTTAAAAATTTAACATAGTATTATTTTACAATTTATTTTTATAGGTGTTATGCTTCATTTTTACAACATGTATAAGCACATATATCTATGTTTTCTATTTTTCTGTTCTATATATATTCAGTCAGATTTTTTTATTATTAATTTGAAAAATTGTATTACAAAAGAATCTGAATTTATTTTTTCAATGTTATAACAATTATATAAGTTTTAGCATTAAAACAATAGAATAAATACTTTTTAAAATTAATATAAATGCCTAATTTAATTTATAAATAAGAAATAAGAAAATATTAATAATCATCATTTTACTATGCCTGCTTAGAGCTCTAATACTCATAAATAATTTCAAATGTGGAATTTTCTGCAGTTTTTTCTTCCAAAAAGAAGGTATCCAATGTAATTTTGTTCATAAATCAGCATCTTGTTGATTTTTCTCTGATAAGGAAACCAGGAATTGTCCATAGTTGCTTTATATTTAAAGACTTAATATAATTTCTATTAATGAATCTTTATCATTAATTATTGAAATAAGTGTTATTTATCTTTTTCTAGTTAGTTTTAACACTAATAGCCAAGGAAATACATTTGTGTGGATTTTGAAGTCAAATGAATAAAGTAACTTCATGAATGTTTAATTAAAACTATACAATGCCTTAGAATTAAGATTATATTGTGGTATGTATACTTTGAAATCTTGCCATTCATTGAAGCAATTTTGCTGGAATAAAATGTCTAATTGATAATTATTATATTATGATAACTTCAAAATAATGCTAAGAATATTTGTGTTTATTTTATGTGTCAATATCTTTCTAATTTACTTTCCAAATTCGAAGTCTAGGGCATAAAATGGAAACTGGGCCACTTGTAATTCAGGAAAATTCTGATTATACCAATGAAAAATAAAAGACTACTTTAGATTTAGGTTGCATCCTTTATTTTTTTCTTTATTTTTTAACAAAGTAGTTTTTTAATTCATTTCAGAGAAAGAGAGATAGAGAGAAAAAGAGAGAAATGACTAAATGATACCTAATATTTGATACTTAAATGTAAACTATAAGAAGATAATAAAACCAACTATTTGGGTCTTTTGTTTTTCTTTATCTTAGTATTCTCTCTCAGGTAAGCTTATCCTCCAAGGCTCACTTAATTGCCAGCATTCATCTTTCTGGATTTTCTTTCCTGGAATTAATTGCTTCTGTTTTTCTGTTTCTGTAAAACCTTGTGCTTAAGCTCTATTTAACAAATTTCACATGCTTTTATAAATATGATTTTGGGTACTTGCTTCTCCATAAGACTTTATCTATCTTAAATAGAGATCTAATTCTATCAGATTTGTATCCCCAGAACAAAACACAGAATCGGACACATCTTAATAATCTAATAGTTTTGGTGACTGAATGTATACACAGTCAAGGGAGGCGATCAGTCCCAGATTTAAGGCCAGAATGAATGATCATGCTGTGACCTAGAAAGATTGTTAAGCAAGAACCTGACAGGGGGGAGAGAAAATTGCGGCGAAGTAGATGGATGTGTCTGGAGCTTTGTCTCTGGGCAGAGGGAGAGAGAGCGGCTGAGAGTCGCACTGGGAGTGTTTGTTGGCAAGTTAAGAGTCAGTTATCCTCCAGGAGAAGGTGGGGAACTGCTGGACGGGGCTCTCCTGGCCAGGCAGCCCCACTGCCATGGGGATTTTGTCTTGTCGGAGCCACCAGCTGGAACTAGGAAACCGCGCCATCTTGCAGAGGAATGTGGATGTCTGAGGCTGGGGCACCCATGGAGCAGCCAGGGACCCGGGGACCCAGAACTCTGCTCTCCAATCGGCGCAGACACGCGGCGGAATCAGAGATCCACAGAGCACATGGAAAGGTCAGATTGCACCTGGGATAAGAGGGAGGTGGATGTCTGCAGAGGTCTGAAAGCTGTGGCTGACTGAAGCACCCACCGCGCAGCCAGGGACCCAGAGCAGGGCTCTCCAGGCTGCTCGGACACAAGGGCGGCAGATTCAGAGATCCACATGGCACAGGGAAAGGTCGGATTTCACCTGGATGTGGAGAAAAAGGAACCCTTGTGCACTGTTGGTGGGAATGCAGACTGGTGAACCCACTGTGGAGAACATTATGGGGTTTCCTCAAAAAAACTAAAAATGGATCTCCCATTTGACCCTGCAATCCCACTCTTAGGAATTTATCCTAAGAAATTACAAACACCAATCAGATAGGATTTATGCACCCCTATGTTCATAGCAGCACAATTTACAATAGCTACAATTTGGAAACAGCCTAGGTGCCCGTCAGCAGATGAGTGGATCAGAAAACTGTGGTACATCTGCACAATGGAATTCTGTGCTGCCATTAAAAAGAAGGAATTCTTACCATTTGCAGCAACATGGTTGGAACTGGAGAACCTTATGCTTAGTGAAATAAGCCAGTCAATGAAGGAGAAGCATCACATGATCTCACTTATTTGTGGATAATAAAGAACATTATGAACTGATGAACAAAAGGATAGATACAGAGACAGTTAAGCTTCAGACTGTGAAATTACAGCAGGAAGATTAAAGTTAGGTGAGTTAGATAAGATATCAATCAAAGGACTTGTATGCATGCATATAAGCATAACCAATGAACATAGACACTGGGGGGTTGGGGTATGCCTGGGAGGGAGGGGGGCAATGGGGAGACATGTATAAAAAATTAATAAAAATTAAAAAAAGAACCTGACAAACCACATGGGACTGTTCTACTAGATGCTTTTCATCTGTCTGTTTGTGACTGTTGTCTGTGTGAACCAATTGGCCTGTACTGCATATAAAATTACCACTCTTTGCCCTGGCTTTCTTCTATGAATCACACTTCTGTGCTGCTAATAAGCATTCTGAAATATCAGGTTTGTCAGTTTCTCTGAGTTAATGAAGAAGACTCAATGTATAAATAAGATCATGAATTTTATGGTTTTAAATTCACTGATTTAAAATTCAAATATAACGTTAGTTAAAACTACACTGAAACAATAGCCATCTGAGTGAAACCATTGGAATAAACTTATCATAGGAGACTGAAGTAGAAGTTACTTTCTGAGTGTAAGTCTTTCCCTAAGGTGTTTTAACTTCTGTTGGGCTCCAGAACAGTTTTGATAAAATTAATATTATAACCCTATTGATGTGTTTGCTATATTCTGACATTCCACCTCTGTATCCAGCATATCTAGGTTCAAAATATCTCTCTCCTGAAGATGTCACATGATCTGGATATAACTGTAATAAGTCAAGGACATACTTGAAAAACCACTTGGGTTTAAAACTCTTAGGGTTTATGTTTCTAGCAGAATTACTGGATCCTCATGTGGCCCCAGGTCAGTCATATAACTTCTCTATACCCAGATTAATCTATGTGGTATGTGTAGTATAGTATAAAAATGTGTTTGGAGTCACAAATTAAAAGTTTTACAGAGTAAAACCTTCTTAGGTTACTTACTGGTGAGAGAATTTTCTTTTCTTTTTTTATTTATTTTCTTTTTTAAAAATATATTTTATTGATATTTTACAGAGAGGAAGGGAGAAGGATAGAGAGTTAGAAACATCAATGATAGAGAGACATCTATCAGCCGCCTCCTGCACGCCCCCCAGGGGGGATGTGCCCACAACCAGGATACATGCCCTTGACCAGAATCGAACCTGGGACCCTTCAGTCCACCGGCTGTTGCTCTATCTACTGAGCCAAACCAGTTTCAGCTGGTGAGAGAATTTTAGATCTGCCAGCACCCTAAGCCTGCCTTCTCCAGGCGGGTCCCTGGCCTGCTTTGCGTGTTCTTTTTCAGTTCATGACTTCTACTTCTATTTCTGACGTGACCATGCAACCAAGACACAATATAGATTTTCTGGATAAAATAATTATTTCATCACTGATCCATTTATCCAAAATATATTTTTTATCAAATGACAAACAGCAACCCATTGATGTGAGTCCTACATTCCATTAATTCTGAGGTTTACTTTTTACCCAGTGTTTTAAGAAGTAAATTAGTCATTGGTTTTCCAGCAAATATTGACAAATACTACACAGGAAAAAAACAATTATTTCCCAATCGATAAGCAAATTAATAATAGCAAAATAATAACTATGTATGTGTTGATCATTTATTACACTTAAAACCCCATGATGATAACTTAGATGTATAAATAATATTTATGCACAACATGACTTTTGAGATATTCACAGATAAAGAAACAGAATGGGAAGAATTAAGTAATGAATTAGGTTCATACAATATGTGATGATGTTAGAATAGGTAAACAGTATCCATATATAGGTTATAAAATGCTAATAATCACACTTGGGAGAGTATTTCTTTTCCTCAAAATTTTATTAATATTCATTTGTGTGTGTGTATGTGTGTGTGTGTGTGTGTGTGTGTGTGTGTGTGTATATATCCCAGCCACTCCAACTACTGATATGTTGTGAGATAATTAGAATATACTTCAACCTGAGTCGTTAATAGAATAGAACTCTTGTGTTAGCCAACTCTTAAAAGTTTGCCCTTTAGAAAAAAAGACTAACTATAATTAATTGGAGGTAAAAAAATTAAGTTTGGAAAAGACTTAATAAAGCACTACCAGGTTAAAGTTGAGTGAAGGAATGAGACATTCTAAAAGGTCAAATTAACTAAATAGTTTTTTAGGGAATGAAAAATAATATTTTAAGTTTTTAAAAAACTTTTATATTGAACTCTAAATTCATATCAGATAAAACAGAAAAACTGTGCTTTTATTCCAGTTGATTAATATTAAGACATAGTTAAAAAACAGTCCACATGACTGCTATATCCTATAATGAAGAGTGTCTGTCAGAATAGGCAGTTCATGATATGTTAATACAATTTCCTCAGATACTATAGTTTATAACAATTATGATGACACAGATTTTTTTCTGTCTCATGCTGTGTGTCCACTGATGGTCAGCCAAGGACCCTGTCCTCTCCTTTCCTAATTGAGAGATGCAGGCTGAGTTAAGTTCTAGCTCTATGTTTCCATGATTGTGGAGCAGGAGCCAGAGAATGAACCTGCCACACAATCTGGCTTTTAGAGTCTCTTCTGGAAAGGACTGTGTATCATTTCCAATCACATTCTATTGGCTAAAGGAAGATATATTGCTGTTGAAAAATTTAAAGAATCTATAATAATAAAAGAGTAATATGCTAATTAGATTGGATGAATTCCGGATGTCCTTCCTGATGAAGCCAGATCCTGAGGAAAGTCAGTCCAGGTCCTGGGCCCGAGGGAATCCAGCCAGATCCTGGGGGCCTGTGGGCTGCCAGAGGAGGGGAGCCTGGATCCCGGGTGCTGGAGGGAAGCCATTGCCAGGAGCCAGGGGAAGGAAGGCATACTCTTGCATGAATTTTTGTGCATCGGGCCTCTAGTGTAGATAAGAAAAAAAATCATTATATACTTAAAAGACAGAAAGTTGGGATGTTTGGGGAACAACACAAAAGACTGTACCTCATGGAGCCAGTTCCAAAGAGCATGAGAGATCAAATAAATCAAACAAAAGAAGTTTTTAAAGGTCAACTGAGGAGAAAAGTTCCTTCAGCCAAAACATCTTGGCTGCCAATTGCATTTTATAATTCTTAGAGGATTTGGGGTGTTGTTTTCTAAAACTTCCCACTCAGAAGTAAAATTTATAATATAGAACTATTATGCTTTCATTTCACAAAATTATTAAAATAGCCATCTGTCACTTTTCACTTTGTTTCAAAATTGTTTCCAACACCACCACCACCCCACCTCAGGAGAACACACCTTCACAGACATGCAAGGTCCATGAAAGAGAAGCAGATGACTTAGGGTGACCTTCAAATTATATACAATTATGTACAATTTGTAGCACGGATTATGGTTTTCAGTTGTATTTCACAACTGATGGGTATATACTGGCTTTTTTAATTGAGATGTAATTGTCATATAACATTACATAGTATGTGACTTTCAGGTGTAGAACACAATTATTCAATATATTGCAAAATCATTACCAGGATAAATCTAGGTAACATCCTTCACTCTACATAGTTACAATTTTTTTGACATTATTACAGATGTTCCCTCTTTGCTGCTCCCCTTTCTGCCCCTTTCCACTCAGACCCTGCCCTTCCCTCCCTCTGACGCTCACCACATTGTTGTTTGTGTTCATGAGCTATGCAATGCATATGTGTTCTTTGGCTATTCACTTCACCCTCTTTCATCCTGTCTGCCCTATCCACGTCCCTTCTCAAATCTGTCAGTCTGTACCATGAATTCGCGACTCTGGTTCAATTTTGTCTATTGTTTTATTTTGTTAATGAGATACAATTTTTAATAAAAACATTTAAGATTTATGTTCTAAACCATCTTCAAATATGCAATATAGTGTTATTAACTGTAGTCATCAGGCTGTAAAGTGCATTTCATAATGTACTTATTTTATAATTGGAAGTCTGTACCTTTTAACCCTCTTTACCTATTCCCCCATCTTCCCACAGTCACCTTTGGCAATCACCAATCTGTTCTATGTATCTGTGAGCTCTTTCTTTTAATTTCCCATAAAAGTGATATACTATATTTATCTTTCTTTTTCTGAGTTATTTTACTTACCACAATGATCTTAAGGTCCATTTATATTGTCACATTGTTGCAAATAGAATGATTTATATATTTTTATGTTTGAATACTAGTCCAGTGTTTGTATATATCACATTTTCTTTATTCAGTCATCCATGATGGATACTCTGATTGCTTCTATATCTTGGCTATTGTGAATAGTACTGTAATGAACATGGGGATGCTGTTATCTTTATGAGTTAATATTTTGGTTTTCTTTGGATAAATATTAGAGTGGATTTGCTGAATTTTTAGGAACCTTCATACTGTTTACCACAGTGGCTGTACCAATTTACATTTTCATCAACAGCACACATGAGTATCCTTTTCTCCACATCCTGCCAGCACTTGTTATTTTCTATCTTTTTAAATAATGCTACATTAAGAAGTTTAAAGTGATATCTCATTGTGGTTTTGATTTGCATTTTTCTGATGATTGTTCCTGTTGGCTATCTGCATGTCCTCTTTGGTAAAATGCCTATTCACATTTTCTGTCTATTTTTAAATCAAATTGACTTTCTTTGCAATTAAGTTTTATGAGTTCTTCATGCATTCCAGATAGCAACCCCTTATGATATATATGGCTTGTAAATATGTCCTCCCATTAAATAAGTTACCTTTTTATTTTGCAGAAGCATTTTCATTTGATGTAGTCCCATTTGTTCATTTATGCTTTGTTGCATTTCATAGACGATGGATGTAAATTGGTATTTTTTTGCACAAGAACTGTTGCTCAATGAAGTTCCTATAAACACAACCTTTTTTATATATTTTGAAAGTAACATTATGAATAAAATTATTTACTGAATTATTTAACCAATATTAAGTTTTTAAAATTCATGTTTCTGCTATTTAAATATAAGTAGGTACTAAAATAGACTTTTGCTCTCAAGTTCTCAGTAAATTATATGAAACAATAACACATAAATCTATTGTTTTTT